>PVKU01008533.1:0-63703 GCA_004027475.1 Anoura caudifer
CCAGGGCTGGAACTTTCTTGTGTTTAAGATTTGCAGGGTCCTTCATACTTTGGTAAAGTTGTGCTTAGCTATAGACTCTGTTTCTTGGGGTCCTGGCATCTAATGATGGTAGAAGTTTCTTTGTAATTCCCCACTGATATTACAAGATCTGTATTTGGTTCCCTATCTTCCACATGAGATGGAATCAGATAATCTGAGTAGATCTAGAATATACATATATAATATGCATATGCTTGTTCTGCCTAGCAGATCTTTTGCCTAAGAGTGTCAGGGTAGCTAAAATCCTCCTAATAAAACAACTACTAAGGATAGTTAGTGTGTGGCTGGAGTTTATTAAGATATTTGACTGTGCATGCCTTTTAACCTCTCATGATTTTAATGGCATACCAAGTTTGAGAATAACTGAAGTATATGATTGCAGAAAATCTTAGTCATTTGCTTAGTGCCAATCATTGTCAACCATTCTTAAAAATTGTCTTAGTAGAGCCTTGGCTGGTGTGACTCAGTGGATTGAGTGCCAGACTGCGAAGCAAAGGGCCTTTGGTTCGATTCCCAATCAGGGCACGTGCCTGGGTTGCAGGCGTGGTACCCAGTAGGGGGTGCATGAGACGGAACCACACATTGATGTTTTTCTCTCTCCCTCCCCTCTCTCTAAAAGTACATAAAATATTTTTTAAAAATTATATTAGTAGAAACAGTGAATATAATCAAAACCAGTACAGTTGCAGGATATGCCTGAAAATAGTCTTCAAAAGCATTATTCATGGTATTCCTCAAATCACAGAAAATTATCATTTGTATGAGAAAAAGTCTCTTCTTATGTGGTGGATAATAACTAAGAAAAGAACAAGTACCATGAAGGCAAATTCAGTTTTTAAAATTCTTTGGTTATATCAATATTATCCTAACCTAATTCTGTTTTATGAAAATTCTGGTATTTCTACCTATAAGTAAGTATCTGTTGAAATAAGGATTTATATATTTATATGATAATTTATAATTAAAATGTCGATGGGAATTATTCTAAATCCAGAGAGGGTGCCAGTCGGATGTTGTAAAACATATAAACATAGAGAGTATTAAGGGAAACTTGATTGGGAGAATTATTTTATTTTCTGTCTTATGACTTAAAAGGACTGAAACGTAATGTACATTTATTTTAGTATAGTCACTCATAGCTATGCCAGTCTTGTTGTATTGAAGAAATTTTATTTCTTATCCACCTAGGAACCTCTTACTCCAATTAGCTAAGGAAAATAAAATTGACTTAAAAATCATTTTGTTGCCTATCTAGGCCATTAGCCGTACAGGTTAATAAAATTTTATTGTAAATAGATGATTTTTATTTTAATTTGAGTTCTATGCAATCACCATTTTTGTGACCATATGGACTGCTTACTAGCTTTTCTTTTTTTCTCAAAATAAAAAAGTTGGACTGAATAATCTCAGGTCCCTTCCTAATCTAAATTATATTAAAAATACAGAGCTAAGATTGCTTCTTCTGTATATGCTGTTATGTGTAGCTAATTTCAGATTTAATTATAGATTTTTAGGTGTTTTAGTTTTTCTTTAGTCTCTTCATAAGGACAGAAGGATTTTGTGTTAAAATGTTTTTTGAAAACTCAAATATACCATTGCTTTGATTAAGTCAGTAGTTAATTAGTGTTTGTTAATTGGCAGTTAATTAGCTAATGAGTTATATAGAAAATGTTTTCTTCAGTAAGCAAGATGTTATATTTAATCAGTGTTCTTTCTGTGGCTCTCTTCTTATGATACATGGTTTCAGTCACTATCTAAATAGCTGATGGTTCCTAGCACTCTCATTAGCTTTTGCTCTTTCTTTCTCAATAGAATATTCTTGTTTTACTTTTAAAATAAAAAGACTAGACAAGTAATCAAATGTACCATCTTCCTGCAATGTTAACTAGAGCTGGGGACATGGAAAAGAGTCAACTTTTAACACATGATGGGTTAAAATGAAATTATTTTCAAACTAGTGGCAACTCTTGTTGTATATGCATTTTGTACTAGCCTTACATGATAGAAACATTCTTTGTTTTTCTTTTTTTATCAGAGCAAGTAACAAACTTCTTAAAAGTGCAGCTCTCACCGCTATCTTGTCTAGACATCAAGTCTACTCTATTTTATTTAACAATCCACTATTACCAACCACTTGTTCAGACTTTACATATATAGATTTAGTAAAATACATTCACATAAGGTTTACCTCTGAAAAAAAAATCTCATTCCAAAACACATACAAAATATATCATGTATTTTGGCCAAATTTCAGTGTTTGAATGGTATAATTCGTCACTCAGATTCTGGTCACATTCCTACTACAGAAACTTGTTGCTGAAGTGCAAGTGTAAAAACTGTTTCATGAGTAATTTGTGTCATATTTGAAATATTAAATCCAAGCATCTCTGCCTTTAAATATAAAGATAAGTTAGTTGTTTTATACCTGATGTAAACCTGTAAATATGAAAATTGATGACTCTGTTAAGATACTATTTATATATAAAAATATAAAATTTGACAGTAAAGATAGCAAGCCTAATCAGAGCCATGCTTAAAATGCTGCAAGTACTGGAAGAGATGAGGCCATCTTAGACCTTATCCCCGGGATGTCATTACTTTGACAAAAAATACCCCATTATAAAGCAGTTCCAAATACAGGTGTTTCCCGTGGCATGAACTCAGGCATGAGCTTCATTCTCTCACCTCTCCTCTTCCTCCACTGCCTACCAGTGTTAGGTATGGATTTTTTCCAATGGCTCCAAATTACTGTACTATCCTTTGCTATTCAGTTCCCCTTATATAAGTTGGCAATTTTATTTAGCCTCTGAGTACTTTGCATTAAGGATATTTGTAAGTAGTAGTGTGGCATAGTCAACACTGGATGCTTCCAATTAGTGTTTTAACCTCTTAGAGCCCCTTTCCTCATTTGTTAAATGGGGTTAATTACATACTCTCAGAATTAAACTTATGTGAATGCCCTTTGTATATTGAAAAACCACTATTGAAGTGCTTACAGCAGTGTTGTGTTACTTTTCCTGTTTTTCAGCTTTGGAATATTGACTACTTTCAAATTACTTCTTAGGAATATTTTATTGCAAATTTGTTATATAGATTTAATTATGAGAGGCCATTTCATATCAGTGTCAGGGACGGGGCTGTTTACTTTTTGTCCTTTTACTTCTGTTCTTGTTTTTTTTTTTTCTTTTTTCCCCCTCATTTGTTAAAAATGAAATACAATTTTTAATTCAGAAATAGATAAATAAATACTTGAATAAAAATGAAAAATAAAAATAATTTTATGAAATGTTTTGTTATTTGGGGGACTTTGTAATTTTGCTTTTACATTTTCCATTTGGCTTTTTATCTCACATTTATAGAAGGTGTTTTAAAAACTGCACTAAGAAAATCTTATGGTTCTACTGAGATTTAACTTGAAATTAAAGATTAGAAGTAAGTTGATGATTGTTTAGTGTCTGGTTCATTAGAAGCCAATTATATTGTTTTCCATTATTCTGTTGTTCCCCCATATTCTTTATTTTATTTTTTAAACTATTACAGGAAATTAGACAATGTAGTATATGTTATTTTTGTTTAGAATACTTATTTAATTGAATTATCTGGGAGATTATTTATAGGTTTTTTTTGTCTGCCTCACATCTGAAATTTAAGATTTCTAATCCCTCAGTGTTCTAGACTTGGGAGAAAATGAACAGTTCAGCATCATTTAATTTCCTGATTAGCTAAAGTTTGACTATGCTGAACTCCTCTGTGTTTCCTATTATGCTTTACTTTTTAAAGAACTCACTTTAATGATCTATAATGAATATACAGAAAGACATTCAGAACACGATTTGAGAGAAATCACCCAAGTGATTTCTCTGAAAGCAAACACTTGCAAACACTACCATTCAGGGTAGGAAGCACGACATTACCAGCACCCCGGGAATCCCTTTACTCTCCCTCGTTATCAGGCACCTCCTCCCTTTCCTCAAAAATAACCACTAAATTCATTCCTAATGTTGTCATATAGTTCGTCTGCTTTTGACCTTTGTAAAATAGAATCACACAGTATATATTGTGTCTTGTGTTTTTTGTTCAACATTGTGTTTTATGAGGTTCATCGGTACTGTTATATGTAATATAGCTCCTTACGGTTTTAATTTGCATTTCCCTGATTACTAATGGTGCTGAGGACTTTTTAAAAAAAGATTCTATTTATTTATTTAGGGAGGGGTAGGGAGGGAGAAAGAGAGGGAGAGAAGTGTCAATGTGTGCTTTTCCCCATTAAGCCACTTTCTTATGTCAGATTTTTCCTGAACTTTTTCCTAAACATAGACACTCCATTGTCTTTTGCTGTATATACCTCATAGACTGCATTGAATTGTGGTGTTTACTTCTATCTTTAGGGCTATTTCTAACTTTGAAGATTATTTCTCTCTATTCATTACTTTCATTAGCATTTATATATTCACACACACATACATACACATTTTTTTGAGGGTTCTCAATTCTAATTCTTGCCAGGAACTTTGACAGTTTTGTACTGCATTGATTTCTAATTATGGTTAGCATTGTTCTGCCCTGAAATTTTATTCTATTATTAGCATCTTTCATTGGCACTATTTGAGCAAAACTAAGAAGAAAAACCACTTGTGCTTATTTCAACAACTGTTACACATGTGTTTTTCAACCCTTTATAATTGTTTCTGCTGTCCAAAAGTTACAGTTCAGATGAGGTTTTGGTAATAGTAAAGATTTTTTTTAATCTAGAGATTTTAAATAGTACTCATTTATTCTATTTAAATAGTTAATCATAAGCTATTTCAGTAAAAATTCTTGGTACTATTGGGACCATGCTTGAAGAAATGTGTGTGAGTCTCTCAATAGAGAATTTGTTCTAACATAAAAATATTTTTTTCGGGGGTGGGGGGAAAGGCAGAAAACCATACTTGAACAACAATAAAAAATGTTAAAAAAATTTGTTTTCATTACATGTGTTCTAATGTAGCACATTCTTGATGTGATTGTCAAAGAGATCAGAGCCCTATGAAAAGTGTAAGAGTCAAAAAATATTAAATTAATTGGGTTTTAGTCGAAACCTGGTATTAAGGGAGGATAGTTTGTTTGCAGCATGTTTAACTTTCTAAGTTTCATTTTATTTACTCAAAAAAAATTTTTTTTCACTGAATTCATGAATTTCACAACCAGCTATTGTTTGCCCATGAAAGTTGCACAGCGAAAAATTAAACACCTTTTCTTCCTATACTCATAGCTAGCATATGTTCAACTACAGTACTACTTACCTTTTTAATAGGCTGAAAAGAAAATTAACCCAATTAATCCTGAGTTCCTTGCCTATAGTAGGCTCACATTTAATGTTTAACAGAACAATGAATGGATGTGGTAGAAGTGTCCAAAGCACTCTCAGTCCCATGTAGTTTGGCTCTGCCATTTTAGGTTGATTTTAGATTTACTAGAATAAATCCTCACGAATCGTTTCCTTCAAGGAATTAAGTAAAGGAAGAAACAAAACCATCTTCATTCATGGTTACAAAAAGGTAGTCAAATTTTTATGGTTTTCAGAGTCTGCAAGATTGAAGGGATTTCTTATACATTTATCACATGTGACTAATATATATATTGAGATTGGTGTTAAAATTTTCATTGATGTAAAAAAATCGGATCTTTATGACAACCTATGAAGGGGCAAGGGAGAGATTATTTTTAATTTCAAATTTATTTACTTTTAATGTACAGTTTCACTCTAAACTGTCTAGATATGGATTGATTTAAAATTTATTCTGTTTAAGGTAATTTTTGATTTCTGAGAATTACACTTTTCATTAGAGCCAGGATTTCATAAATTTTTTTATGTCTTTGAATTTTGCTTATCCTCTGTTCTAATTTTATGTAACCCAGTTGGACATAGGTAGCTTTTTTTCATTTCTTGTAAACTTTTTTCATTCATCCTTACTATCTTTTTTATCTGAAATTATGACTATTTTGTTCAGACTCTAAGTCTTATTTCTGTTGTCTCTAATTTGTTGTTTAACCTGTCCATTGAGCTCTTAATTTTAGTTGTATTTTCCATTTTTGAAAGTTCAATTTGTAAACACTGAACAAATTAGTTTTCTTTGTAAATCTACCTAGAATTAGATTGTTTATTGCTTGTGTTTTCATTCTCTCTTACTTCTTTAAATACCTTATTTTCTATAACTGATAATTTCAGTATCTATATAAAGTCTCAGGGCTTTAATACAGATGTTACTTCTGCTGGCTCTTGTTCATATTCCTCATATAATTTGTATTTGGAGTTGTGAGCTTATATTTAGAACTTCAAATGCATATGAAGGTAGACCTGTGCTTATAAATTCTTAGAAGAAACTGCATTCATCGCCTAGAGCCCAGATCAAGACAGAGAAGTTTCTGTGTCATTTTCTTTTACTGATGGATGATTTTTGTTTGTTTTCTTTTTTTCTAGTTTATCCTTTCACAAAAATCCTAGCTTTGTGGAGAGGCCTCAGATCCAGTTGTATCTTGAATGGGCCAGAGATCATGTCTCTCCTTCCCCACCGGGCTCTGAGTTCCATGTTCTTTGAGGGCAGCCAGGGCCCATGATACTAACTTACCGCACTGGTTTCTTGCTGCTACTTCTTTACTTGTGACTGCTGACAATTTCTCTTACTTTAAGAGGATAGTTATGCTTTTCTTTTAAAAAAAAATATTTTATTGATTATGCTATTAACAGTTGTCCCATTTTTCCCTTTGTCCCCCTCCACCCAGCATCCCCTACTCCCTCCAATAGTTCTAAGCACCTCCCCAACCCCCCGCCACACACACACACCTTAGTTCATGTCCATGGGTCATGCATATAAGTTCTTTAGCAACTCCATTTCCTATTCTATTACTAGCAATTTGTACTTCTTAAACCCTCTACTTTTGTCCCCATTCTTCCCTTTCCCCCTCCCAACTGGTAGCCATCCAGTGATCTCCATATCTATGATTCTATTTCCATTTGGTTTGTGTGCTTCAATTGTTGATATTTGTGAAATTATTGCCATTTTAATATTCATAATTTTGATCTTTTTCTTAAATAAGTCCCTTTAACATTTCATATAATAATGGCTTGGTGATGATGAACTTAACTTGACCTTATCTGGGAAGCACCTTATCTGCTTTTCCATTCTGAATGACAGCTTTGCTGGATAGAGTAACATAGGTTGTAGGTCTTTGCCTCTCATCACTTTGAATACTTCGTGCCTGTCCCTTCTGGCCTGCAAAGTTTCTTTTGAGAAATCAGTTGATAGTCTTTTTGTTTTCCATTTTTCCATTATTATTATTTTTTTAATATATTTTGTTGATTATGCTATTACAGTTGTCCCATTTCCTCTCCATTATTCCCCTCCACCCTGCATACTCCCTCCCACCCACATTCTCCCACTTTAGTTCATGTCCATGGGTCATACATATAAGTTCTTTGGCTTCTACATTTCCTATACTCTTATTAACCTCCCCCTGCCTATTTTCTACCTAACATTTATGCTACTTATTCTCTGTACCTTTTCCCCTCTCTCTCCCCCTCCACTACCCTGCTGAGAACCCTCCCTGTGATCTCCATTTCTGTGATTCTGTTCCTGTTCTAGTTGTTTGCTTAGTTTGTTTTTGTTTTTGTGTTAGGTGTGGTTGTTAATAACTGAGTTTGCTGTCATTTTACTATTCACATTTTTTATCTTCTTTTTCTCTCAGTAGAGAATTTGAGAGAGTTAGTTAAATCCCTTTAACATTTCATATAATAAGAGCTTAGTGATGACAAACTCCTTTAACTTCACCTTATCTGAGAAGCACTTTATCTGTGTTTCCATTCTAAATGAAAGTTTTTCAGCTGATAGTCTTATGGGCACTACTTTGTAGATAAACACTCTGCTTTTGAGATTCTCTCTTTATCTTTAACCTTTAGCAGTTTAATTATGATGTGTCTTGGTGTAGCCCTCTTTGGGTCCAACTTGTTTGGGATTTTCTGTGCTTCCTGGACTTGTATGTCTATTTCCTTCACCAAATTAGGGAATTTTTCTGTCATTATTTTTTCAGATAGATTTCGAAGTTCTTGCTCTGTCTCTTCTCCTTCCAGCACCCCTATGAGGTGAACATTGGTATGTTTGAAGTTGTCCCAGGGACTTCTTACACTATCCTTGTTTCTTTTATTCTTTTTTCTTGCTATTCTGATTGAATGTTTTTGTCTTTCTTACATTCCAAATCATTGATTTCATTCTCAGCTTCATCCAGTCCACTATTGATTTCCTGTAAACTTCTATTTCAATTACTGTAACCTTCATTTCTGATTGGATCATTTTTATGCTTTTGAAGTGTTCACTGAATTCCTTGAGCATTCTAATACCCATTGTCTTGAATTCTGCATCTGATAGATTGCTTATCTCCATTTCATTTAGCTCTCTTTCTTGAGTTTTGCTCTGTTCTTTCATTTGGGCCATTGTTCTGTCTCCTCATTCTGGCAACCTCTCTGTGTTTGTTTCTATGTATTAGATAGAGCTGCTTTGACTCCCTGTCTTACTTGGTAGCATGGCCTAATGTAGAAAAGCTATTGGTAACCACTTGGGTGGGTCCATAAGTGAGATGGTGGGGGGGAGCCTTGGGTAATCACCATAGTGATGGTGGGGCAACTGTGTGAACCAGGTTGATGGAATCTCAGATATGGTGCCACGCTCTATAGCTCTGTGTGGAAGAGGGCTTAGAAAAGGAACAGTGGCTGCTGCTTGGCCTCTGGAGTTTTTTTGGGGAGTAAGCTGTCCCGCACTCTCATCCTGATGCCAAACACTACAGTTCCTCACAGTATGCCATAGGCTGCTGCTCTGGTGCGGGAGCCCGGAGGGAGTGAGTCTGTGGAAGTCCGTCGTGGGCCTTTAAGAGGAGTTGCCTGGGAATCCTGCAGTTTTCTTCTGCTGCCCCAACCCCTACTGATTTTTACAGGCAGAAGTTATGGGGACTTATCTTCCTGGCATTGGAACCCTGGGCTGGGGAGTCTGGTATGGGGCTGGGACTCCTCACTCCCTAGATATGCCTCGTGACTTTTATGTACCACATGTGGGTGTGGGACCGGCACATTCTATGTCTCTGCCCCTCCTAACCATCTGAATGAAGGTGATTTCTTTAATTCCTTGGTTGTTGGATTTCTGTAGAGCCCACTTTTCTAATGGTTCTGAGTCATAGTTATTTTTGTAGTTTAGTGTAATTTTTGCTGTGATTGTGTGAGGAGGTGAGCCATGTTTATCTAAGCCACCATCTTGACTAGAAGTCTAGTTATGGTTTTGAAAGAATGTGTTTCTAAGTTTTTTTTTTAGGCAGGAGAGTTTCCTGGGACATAAAATGTTACATGTTTTAAAAGACCAATTGACCCCCTTCAAGTTTATACTAGAAATGGTAGAAATGTGACTACCTCTTACTTACTGCTTTCTATTAGGCTTATTTTCCTTGTAACTGATATTTTTAAAAATCATTTTCAGTTAGGAGAAACAAGGAGGCTTCAGTTTTGAAGTGACATTAGCTTGGTGCCTTAAAATTCAGGTAGGAATATCCTAGGTTGAGAAAGGAAATCAAAGATTATAGATAAGGGTGAATGGAATGAGCATAAGATGGAAAATGGGGAACGATAGGGAATAATCACCAATTATAAGTACTTTGCTTTGAGCAAAACTATGTCTTCCATGGATATTTTTTAGTCTCTCCCTGATACCCTCATTCCCCAACTCTACTCCCTAGTCACAACATTTATCACTATGACTTAGTAGAGTAGACACCTACAAAATTCTCTTTATGGTGGTATAATAGAAGGACCTTGAATAGTCTCGTATATGAGCCCAGGAACTACATCCTGATTCGGTAGAAAGGTTTTGGAAGTATCCTGTTTAACCCAAACTGGTGTACTGCAGTTCAGTTCTGTCATTAATCACCCAAAGTTAGTGCAGACCCCATAAGTCAAAGGGCATGGTCCCTAGCAAGACTGTATTTACTTTAGACATTTGCTGTACTTTGGGGGTCTCCAACCTGCTCACATTCTGACCAAGTGGCTAACAATTTTGGGGTTCCCATGACCCCCATCAGGTCTGATAATATGCTTGAACAACTGGCAGAACTCAGGAAAGTGCTATACTTACGATTACAGTTTTGTTATAAAAGATGCAAATCAGGACTTCTGGCAAAGATGGAGGCGTAGGTAGACAAACTGTGTCTCCTCTCACAATCAAAATTAAGGACAACAAAGATTTAGAAACAAGAAAACAACCAGAACTCATAGAAAATTGAACTGTACGGAAGTCCAACAGCCATTTATCCAGACTGGTAAGAAGGGTGGAATCGAGGCAGGAAAAAGTGGAGGTGAGGACCGGGCATGCAGGCAGAAGCAGCTGGTAGATCCCAGGTGCACAGGCAGTGGCTAGCGGACCCCAGGCACGGGGTGGCAACTGTGCAGACCCAGTGAGGCTGCAGAAGGCAGCTGACTGACCAGGTGGTCCCACATTCGCATGCAGATAATCCAGGTGAAGGAGAAGAGGTGGAACAGACTGGAATCCCAGAGAGAGCAGAGCAAGTGCCATTGTTCCCTCTCAGACCCCGCCCCCACATCCAGCATCACAACCCAGCCACTGGGCTGCCCTGCCCTGGGGAACACCTAAGGCTCCACCCCTCACTACGTAACAGCCATGACTAGACCAAAAACAAAAACAAACAAAAATGGCTCAAACTGGAGAACAAATCAAAGCCCTAGAGCCAAGTCATCTAAGCGACAAAGAGATAGCCAACCTATCAGATGCACAGTTCAAAGCCCTGGTGATCAGGACGCTCACAGAATTGGTTGATTTTGCTCACAAATTAGATGAAAAAAATGAAGTCTACAATAAGTAAAATGAAGAAAAACGTACAGGGAACCAATAGAGATGGGAGGAGAACTGGGACTCAAATCAATGGAGTGGACCAGAAGGAAGAAAGAAACAACCAAACAGAAAAGAATGAAGAAACAAGAATTCAAAAAAATGAGGAGAGGCTTACGAACCTCCAGGATATCTTTAAATGTCCCAACATCTGAATTATAGGGGTACCAGAAGGGGAAGAGGAAGAGCAACAAGTGGAAAGCTTATTTGAACAAATAATAAAGGAGAACTTCCCCAATCTGGCAAAGGAAATAGACTTCCAGGAAGTCCAGGAAGCTCAGAGAGTACCAAAGAAGTTGGACCCGAGGAGGAACACACCAAGGCACATCATCATTACATTAGCCAAGATTAAAGTGAAGGAGAGAATTCTAGAAGGAGCAAGGGATAAAGGGGACAGTCACCTACAAAGGAGTTCCCATCAGACTGTCAGTTGATTTCTCAAAAGAGACCTTACAGGCAAGAAGGGGCTGGAAGGAGGTATTCCAAGTCATGAAAGTCAAGGACCTACATCCAAGATTGCTCTATTCAGCAAAGCTGTCATTTAGAATGGAAGGGAAGATAAAGTGCTTCTCAGATAAGGTCAAGTTCAAGGAGTTCATCATCACCAAGCCCTTATTATATGAAATGTTAAAGGGACTTACCTAAGAAAAAGAAGATAAAAAATATGAACAGTAAAAAGACAGCAAACTCACAGATATTAACAACCACACCTAAAACCAAAGCAAACTAAGCAAACAAGTAGAACAGGAACAGAAACACAGAAATGGAGATCACAGGGGAGTGGGATGAGGAGAGAGGGGGAAAAGGTACAGAGAATAAGTAGCATAGATGGTGGGTAGAAAATAGGGGGAGGGCAAGAATAGTGTGGGAAATGTGGAAGCTAAAGAACTTATGACACATGGACATGAACTAAAGGGGGGAATGTGGGTGGGAGGGTGTGTGCAAGGTGGAGGGGAATGATGCGGGGAAAATGGGACAACTGTAATAGCATAATCAATAAAATATATTTTTAAAAAAAGAAAAGATGCAAATCAGGAAGGAAATGTTCTGATTTGACCCCAGCTGGTATATAACAATTCCGTTCTGGTGTTAACCACTCAGAGTTAATACATGCATCTCCCACAGGTTAAAGGGCATAGTCCCCAAGCAGTAGATGAGAAACTAAGGTAGTGTGAGAAGGACTGAAAACTGTGGTAGAGAAAAGATAGTAGATAACAAGCCCAGGATAGTTTTCTGAGGATATATGGATTATGGCCAAATTGTTGAAAAATTTAAATGCTAGATAAGAGTGTGAATTATATTCATAGGCAGTATGGTTTATGGATGAATTTCAAACATGAGAATTAGGATCAAGATGTTAGTTTTTGAAGGTTAGTTTGCTTGTACAAAAATGTTTGGCTACTCTTCAGGTAAAGGATGAGAGCCTGAAGTAGGTTGGTGGAGTCAGAAATGAAGAACAATCACATAAGAGTGTGTGACAAAAGAATAAATAAAACCCAGAGACCTATTTATTTACTTATTTATTTTTGACCATGTGTGACAGTGTAATTTGAGAGAGACTGAAGGTTAAAAAAAACCCCACAAAAAACAGATGGAATAATTAATAAAGCAAGAAGGGCTATTAATAGCACAGATAGAAAATTTAGAGAAATCTTTTTCTGGGAGTGAGGCAAAGTAGAATAAAGTAGCAGCATTTTTGAGGTGAAGAAGAGATAAGTTTAGGAGAGAGGCAGTTTTGCTCAAAGTAAGGGAAAATGGGATAGGGAGGGTGAGTCCTCTCAGCAGTTGAACTTCCTGAATTGGGCATAGAAAGGGCTTAGCTTCTCCCATATGGTGGATGTTGATATGGATATCAGCACAAGAGATTGAGGAGGTCATGGTGGATCAAATAATTCCAGTTTTGGACTTTTTCCACCAATTCACAGAAGCATCCATTGAGTAAGAGTAGAAAAGGCAAACCAGATTGTTTATCCATAGTTGACCAAGGAAGAACCCCTTAAATGTTACAAAATAAGCAAAAAAATACTGTTAAGATAGAGGTGATGATTTTATTGGGGAAAACATTAAAAGATTAACAAATTTTGTCTCTTATAGTCTTTAATTCAGTTACTTGGGTGCTAGAAGTTTGACCAGTTCTGTCACCCAGCTTTTTGAGCAGCTACATCTTGTTCAGGTCAGAATTAAAGAGGCAAGTGATAAAAATTAAACTTATGTCCATAACTCAGTGTAGCTTTTGATCATGGTGCATTTTAAGGGGGGGGGGGCGTGCTGTGGTTTTTAGTGTTTTTTGAGATGCCTTAAAAAAACATAACTAAGGCAGGAAATGGCCAATATATTTTAGAATTTTCCACTTTTAAAAGGAAGAAACAATAGTATTTTTGAACAAAGGTAGGTGTCAGTGCTCTAGAATGCTTTGAATCTAGATTCCAAACCAAATGGAATGTTGCTATGGTTATTTCCTGACTTTTAAATCTGTTAAATATAATGGTTTCTCTGCCTGAAACCCTGCAGTGGCTTCCCATTATATTTAGAATAAAACCTGAAGTTTTTTTACTGTTGCTCTAGAGATCTGCTGGGCCTTTCTACCACCTCTCCTTCCAAATTTCTTTCAATTGCCCTCGTGGTTTGCTGGGCTGCAGTCATACTGGCCTCTCAGTAGGACATGCTTTTGCCCCTCTGGGTGACCTTTGCTGATGGTGTTACTTCTGCCTACAATATGGATACTCTCTCTGACTTCTCACCTCTCAGACTCCGGCTTAAGTGTTACCCTAAAATTTTTCCATATCCCCCCTGACCAATCAAAGTAGTTCTTCCATCACTGAACCTACTTTATTCCCTTTATAACACCATAATTATACATGTTTATGTGTTTTCATACACTTTATTGTTTACCCTTCCACAAAAAAGAGAAAGCTTCCTGAGAAAAGGGACTTTGTTTTTTGTTTATTCTTGTATAGGCTGGCACATAGCAGGTCCCCAAATATTTGTTGACTAGTAGGCCCTCAAATGTTTGTTAAGTGAATGGTTTCTGAGTATTAAGTAGTTTGTGTTTGTTCTATCATATAGTCCTCACAAAAGCCCAGTGAGCTAAGGTACTATTGTAATCCCCACATTACAGGTAAGGCAGCTGGGGCTTACAGAATTATGTAATGTGCGCAGCATCTCGCAGCAACCCAGACCTAGGGGCTGAATGGCCATAAAATCTGTTATCTCCATTACTCTGCCATATTCCCCTCCTGCCCCATTAATAATTTACATCCTTTTGTACGTATTTTAAACAGTCAGTATAAAACTGGACATTTAAAATGCTTTTCTGTAATAGTTGCTTCTGTGGGAAATTTTTTAAAATGGTTTAAGACAAAGGATTTTTTTTCACAGTTTTCTAGATTGAATTATATTTAAATTATATTATTAGTATAAATGAGAAATTACTTCTTTTGTAGAAACAAAATAAAAATTACACCTAATGTAATTTTTCACATTTTCTCCTTTTTGACATGTCTGTGGATACGAATGGCTTATTCCTCAAGCTCATAACAAGTTGAATTTTATTGTGCAAGGGATTTGAGTTTGTAGCTTTTACTGTGTAATTATATCCACATATAATTGAAGGCTAAGAAAACAGTTTAATCTGATTTCTATGTGGATAGCTTTAAGTGTGTTCAGTATGTGAGGAGAATGGTGTATTCTTTTTTTTTTTAAACTGAAATATAGGACGTTCTAGTCTTTTGTCTCTAAAACAGAAATAACCTAAGTGCCATTAAAAAACCAGAATACAGAGTGCAGCTGCTGCGCAAATTGGGCTGCACGGGCTGATTGCTGGCTTGTATCACTGGGGATGATTTAGTGTTTGAGGGAAATTTTTACAGCTTTCCTGTCACACCTACACAGTGGAGACAGAGGGAGAACTGGAAATTTACCTCTTGTTTTATATTTAATATGTTTACTTTTTAGTTATTCTTTCATCTTAGTATGCAATTCTTTTGATTTCTTAGTGTCATCTTGAATGGTACCATTTCTGGATGAGTTTTGTTTTGGGTTTTAGCTTTGCTTGTGTGTGTGTGTATGTGGTTTGTTTTTATTTTTTTTTGCAAAAGACAGTATAAATATGTATTTTGACATATTAAAACTTGTGTCTTTGTATAACAGTCTCTTTAAAAACCTTTTTTTCTTCCTTGGCGTTCAGTTTTAATAGTGAAAACTCTATGAATGTACAGTGAAGTAAGGTAATTCTAGTTGAATTTTATTCTCTTTTTACAATATGATTGTTTTACGGACAAAAAAAACAAACTTTGGACCAAATCTTTTTTAATCTGGTTAGGAGATTTGATTCCCATAGAATAATAGAATGTTGCCAATATATGCAGTAGGAATCGGGTGTTTTAACCAAGATGTAGTCTGTGTATTGGATCAAGAATCACTTTATACAGCCTGCAGAAAAAACATTTGCTAAGGAAACCATCAGCAAGGTTCTGTGTATAATGTTATACAAGAAAGTTTTATTTGTCAAAAACAATTCTAAGCCAAGGTCTTTACATGTTAAAAGTTGAGGTAACTCTATATATTTAGAAGTAGTAAGGTTACAGCAATTTTCAAGGTACTGTGTTTTAGATGTTTCACTATTTGAAAATGACTTTATAATATAAACTTCTTCCCTACCTGATTGTAAAACATTCCTTTGTTATACTTCATTTTCCTTGTAATACTAAATCAAATAAAAATTTAATTATGATCTTTAATTGATAAAGAAACAATATTTATTGACAATCCCTGTGAACAGATCTATTTAGTAATCTCAAAGAATTTTCATATGGGATCAATTGGATAGGATTGCCAAAATTGTCCAATTAAAGCTTGAGCCAAGGCCAGAATATATGATTTTAAACTTTTAAGTTAATCAGTGATAATTAAAGATCCATTTAGTTCCCAGCCTTGTACTTACATACTTACAAAGGAAGCAAAAGGAATTGTATTTGCCCCCAATATAATGAAGGAGGTAGACAGACAGAAAGAAACATACTTAAATATTTAGAGTAACCTGGAAAAATTGATCTGGCAAAAGTTTGTGGAAGATCTCATGAACAAAATTTTGCAGCAATTAATGTATGGGGTTGGCAAAAAAGTTGTTTGGTTTTTTCTGTAAGATGGCTCTAGTAGCACTTAGTTGTCTTTAATTTCATTCGATTTTGTTAGATTGTTTTGTGACGGCTGTTGTATCAATGTGCATTTTTAAAAAACTTTATTGAAATTGGTGAATTTTTGTGTAGCCATTGTAACATTGAAGATGGAAGAAAATGCACAACATTTTAGCATATTACACTTTATTATTTCAAGAAAGATAAGGATGCAACTGAAACACAAAAAAAGATTTGTGCAGTGTATGGAGAAGGTGCTGTGGACTGATAGAATGTGTCAAGCGTTGTTTGCAAAGTTTCATGCTGGAGATTTCTTGCTGGATGATGCTCCATAGTTGGGTAGACTGGTTGAAATTAATAGGGATCAAATTGAGACACAATCAGTGTCATACCACATGAGAGATAGCTGACCTACTCAAAATGTCCAAACCAATAAAGTTATTGGTGAAATTGAAAAGTGTGTCTTTTATTTTATGGAAAAAAGTAAAACTTTTTGGCTAAACCAATATTAGAAATGCAACCAAGGGTATTCAGATGGCCTACAAGAACGGGTAAAATGCTGAAAAATGTATGGTGAGTGGCATTTTGGTGGATGATAAGAAGATGTTAGTAACTCAGATTTTGTTGAAGAATTTAATTGAGTCAGATGTTGAAAGTCAGAGCAGCAGTGTTCTTTGAGAAGGGTTTTTCCATCTTTAGGATGATGGCATTTGTGAGAAGGAAAGTTTATAATAAAAAGACTAGAAACTAAACCATTAGAAAGAGAGTTGTCTTGTTAGGTCCACATTAGTATTGTGACTATAGAAATTGCAATAAGGAGGTGTAGAGCAGAGTCAGATTTCAGCGCTGTGATACCTCTGAAAGCATGCAAATAGTTCCTTTTAAAAGTAGAATAATTTAGCAGTTAATTTTTATGAATGATTTAATGTTTGCTCAGGAATTAAGTCCTAACCATGAATATTAATTTCTGTACTTAAATACTATAACACGAAGCACACAACTCTGAGAATGAAGCCACGTTTTAATATTTCTGCTTTTTATTGACGTAGGACATTGAAAATATATATGAGCAGAGGAATAATGTAATGCATTTTTCCAGGATGTATTTATATTAAAAAAATTCTATGTTGTATCTAAATGAGCACATGGTGATTTTGCATGAGGTAAGGTTAAAGGGGAAGCCACAGTCTACTGTTTCTTTTGGCTCTTGCAGTACGTTGGTCAGCCTTTTGACCTTTATTTTATCTGAATCAATTCAATGTCCAGTGCTGCTCCAAAATCCAAACAAAGATTTTGCTCCTGGTTTTCTCTGTTATTCTTACCTAAAATATACCAATAATTCTAGTCTCAGTGATTTTGTCAACAAAAAGTTAGCAGTTTAAAAGTATACACTTTTGCCCTGGCTGCTGTGGCTCAGTGGATTGAGCACCGGCCTGTGAACCAAAGGGTCTCTGAATCGATTCCCAGTCAGAGCACATGCCTGGGTTACAGGCAAGGTCTCCAACAAGGGATGCATGAGAGGCAACCACACACTGATGTTTCTCCCCCTCTCTTTCTCCCTCCCTTCTCTTCTCTAAAAGATAAATAAGTAAAATCTTTAAAAAAAAAAAAAGAAAATAAAAGTATACACTTTTAAACCAATCAATCAAATTTTAAACATCATTAAATACTGAAAATACATGTAGTAAGTTTAATTAGACCTTTCAGGGTTCCTATAAAATTCATAGGTATATCAATTTCAAATAAATAGAAATATTCAAATACATAGAAATTTCAAATACACAGAATTTGCAGTTTCAAATACATAGAAATATTTAGTTGTATTTAGTAATACCAGCTTACCCAAAGTTATTTGCAAGCATTACCAAAAGAATTTCATTTGACTGGATTCCTGCCTCGAATCCTTGGCTGTAACTAAATTCTGTCTTCAAAAAGGCTTTTTAAGGGCCAGGCTTATAACTTCATTTACTAAAATTTAATACTGTCCTTAGTGATGTTGACCCAGTGCTTATCTTGAGAATGAAATGGAAGTCGCAGCACAACTGAGTGATGTAACGATGACAGCTTTGGGACTCCAGCGTACGTCTGTTCATTAGTGTGCACAGTGTTGTTATAGGCGTGTCTCTGATTCCTGAGGGAACTTCAGTATTATTCGAGACTTCATTGATTTATTTGTGATGTTAAGTGGACAAATCAGGATTCATTTAGATCTTATACCAATTACTCTATATGTTTCGCTATTAAAATTATACACTAGAAAAATATCTGCAGATAGACCTTGAAAGTATGTTTTCATTCACATGTAGTAAAATTTATGGACTTTTCCCACTCTGTATAATGCTCTCAGAGATAAAAGTAAAATAATGAATTATTTTAAATATCAATTAATTTTAACCTACTTTTAATATTTCTGATACTGCAGCTCTTATTTTTAAAATGAAGCTGTGCCATTTGAGTTAGTTATGAGTAAATCCTTTCTTCTGGAAAGAAAAAGCACATCTTAGAAGTATTCAGAGTGGTATTATATGTTATCTAATTGAAAAGCCTTTCTCTGGTAGAAGTATGATTAAGTAGACTGATAATATTCTATTTCTTACATTTGCATATGATGAGCTGAAAGCAGATACAGTGCTTTTTTTTTTCTTTGCTTTTCTTTAGTAGCGGTAACAAAAGCTGTGTTTTCAGTGGAAACTCTAAGGATTGGTATAATTCCTTAGCTTTCACCATGTAAAAGTATAGCCTGTCTCTAACTATGTTGGATAAAGCCTGTGAAGCATCATTGATTGGTTTGCAATTGCATTGAAGAGAAAATAGAGTTACACCATCACCTTGGCATTCCTGCCGGTGGAAGCACTGGTGACAAGCAGATAACGCTGCAGCGCAAGGTGTAACCTCACAGGTCTCTGTTGCTCCCAGAAGTCCGCTAAGATCCACTTCATGTATCAGGCTATCAGCCAAAAGCTCCTTTTGGTTACAAGTTATAAAACCCACTCAAACTACCTTTAGTAGATAAAAGGAAAATTATTGAAAGCTTATGGGGATTCTCATGAAACACAGGTAGAAACCAGTTTTAGAGCCTGGAACTGCAAGACCGTCAGGCAGAGGACACTGAAAATATATATGAGCAGAGGAATTCCCCTTCTTTTTCTTTGTACCCCAACCACTGTTCACTTTTCCTATATTCCTTGGCAATGTCAACACTCAATTTATAATCTTGTAAACCCTTGGGATTCATCTTTATCACCAAAATCCCTTAAACTCTATCTTCTATAAATACCATACATAGTTTTCAGTTGGCATATAATACAAATATACCTGGCAGAGGGGCTGCTCTCAAGATGCGGGGTGGAGGTGGGAAGGGACAAGCAGAAGCTGCCTCTGTACTGGAGTTACAGTTAACCATGACCACCATTAGCGTTTCCTGCCCTTCACTGGTGCCTTTGGGTTGTGACCTCTTAACAGTTCCCACTGCTGCACCTTTACTAAAAAGGAGACTATAGCAAATATTTTAAGTCTCTCGTAACTACTGCATTAGCAAAAACTTATTTATGTTTAGCTGGAAATTCACAATACCTTGATACTGTAACAAATAAAAGTTTTTCTAAACTGTAGTACATACAAAATATTTAAACTGTGTGATATCACAGAAAACAGAAGGAAAAAGTAGCACAACACATGTGTGCCGAAACCGTAACTTAATTCATCAGTGTGAGACATGAAGAAATTTCATAGTAGGGAAAGTAATTTTGTCTAAAATCAACTTTATAATACAGAATTTTAAAGATGAAATGGGGTAAAAGAGTGAATGTACCTTACTACTCACTGAATCACCTGGCAAAAATAGGCTAAAGGACCATCCTCCCCTGCAGAATACATTGAAAATATCCCATTTAATCATAAATACTGCTTAACCAACCCAGCGTATATAGTTTATAGAACAGTAGTACTTGTCCCAGTATAGTGAAGATGGTGGATCCAGCCTGTTTGTTTGTCATGAATTTATCTTAATGGCATCCCTGAAGCTATGTGGAAAAATAATCCAAGTCTCAGATTTCACTTGGGATGTGACTTAATTTTTAGACATGAAGCACACACACAAATAATGTCTCAGGATAGTTAGGAATCATGATTAGTTAGTTGACTGCCTTGCAGGCTCCTCCAAGGCTATTTACACCACTCTTCAAAATAGATTAACTTATCTTTGTCAAGGATTTAGTCTCAGGGCTTTATTTCTGTTTTGAATTTATACAATTTTTGTTAGTTAAAGCAACAGTATGGTAAGTGGTAAATTAGAAACCTAGGCTGTGAATGTTAATAGTACTTCTTTGAGTTAACTTGCTTTAATCTCTCTGCTTTGCTATTTTTATAAAATGAGGATAGCAATTCCAGAGTACTTGTAAGGCTTCCTGGTACATAAAGAATGTCAAAGCCTATATGAAAATACTGTTAGTGACTTAATGTTTCTTACATACTAATGATATCTAAATGTTATTTTGTTGAAACAAATAAAAGCCCTTTAAAAATTATAACCCATAACCGTTTCTAGTTATAAAGACCTTTGCCTAGGTAGGCTTCCTATCTGTTATCCTTGAATTCTTCCTTAACTTTCTTTAGCCTTAGTAAATCTAAAACATGACTTTTTTGTACAGTCAGGACTTTGTACTTTTTTTTTTTTTTTAGATTTTATTTATTTATTTTTAGAGAGGGGAAAGGAGGGAGAAAGAAAGGGAAACATCAATGTATAGTTGCCTCTTGCGCACCCCCTACTGGGGACCTGGCCTGAAACCAGGCAGGTGCCCTGACTGGGAATCAAACCAACTGCCCTTTGGTTTGCAGGCTGGCACTCAATCCACTGAGCGACACCAGCCAGAGCAGGACTTCGTGCTTTTCTGATAATTAATGTTAATAATTTGAGGACTGGACTACCTCATGATCAATTTAAAATGTATTAATTTCTAAAAATATTTATTTGTACATAATCTTAAAATAAATTTTCTTTGGATAATTCTAACTTAAACTGTCTGTTACATTTTTCCTTTACTTGTATACTCCTTAGCCTCATTTAATTTCTCACCCAATATAATACTGTCTTTTATGACAATTAGCTATATGTAAAAAATCAATTGAAATGTACTTTAAAATATTTATCTTTTTAACCTGATTTTTTTTTTTTTTTTTTTTGGTCAAGGGAGGTACATCCTAAGTGACATCCTTTAAAGGAGCTGACTTGCCATTTTAACCTGTGATCCATTTCATTGTGATGAATTTTTAGACATTAAGTTGGGAAAATATTTAAATTAAGCCTTTTTATTACAATCTAATTTCCTTAAGGAGGGCGTGCTATATTACTGACCAAATACAGGACCTTGCACATGTTAGTTCCAGTCATCTGGAAGGCACAGCTGCCTTTCATTCAAAAGTATATCTGCACTTACAGATTCATTAATATCTATAATAATATTTGTAGAAGATGCAAAGCAAGACAGAGAGCCATTTTCATTTGTAAGCTGAGATGATCAGACACATACACACCATTGCTCCTTACTTTGATTTACATTTCTCTTAGTATTTTATTATGAAAAATTTCAAACTTTAGGAATTATATGCACACATATATTCACCTAGATTCTATAATTAATGCTTTGTTTTATTTGCTTTGTCACATATTTATTCCTTTATTCATCCATTAATTTATCTTACTTTTGATGCATGTCAAAGTATGTTACAAATCTCATTATACTTCACTCCTAATTCAGCATGTATGCCATTAGCTAGAGATCAGTATTTGTGGCTCCCCCCTCTTTTATTTTAAAATTTTTATTTATTTATTTTTACAGAGAGAGGAAAGAAGGAGAGAGGGAGAGAAACATGATGTGTGAGAGAAACAGCAATTAGTTGTCTCTCTCACACCCCCAACTGGGGACCTGGCTTGAGACCCAGGCATGTGCCCTTACTGGGAATCGAACATGCAACCTTTTGGTCTGTAGGCCAGCGTTCAATCCACTGAGCCACACCAACCAGGGCTTTTCCCCCTTTTTTAAAGAAGTAAAATATTAGAGATAACAGATAAACCCCTCTCAGATCCCTGCTGGCTCCCTCTCTTCTCAGAGCTGTTGTTCTTATGTATGTTTTTGTATTTTTATAAATATAAATAGGTATTCCTAAATGAAATAAACTTTAAAAAATACATAAATAGTATCTCTATTTCATTTGCAACTTTTTTCAGTTGGTATTAATTTGAAATTTGTCTAGTTCCTGTATTTAATCTTTGTGGGACCTGCTTTTGGCATCAGTGAAAAAGTCTGTAAACTCTCTTGAAATTACTTCATTTTTTAAAATTTATGATTAAAAGAACTAGTAAGCTGGAAAGGATGAAAAGTCAATATTTGAGTAATATCTTTGAATCCTGTACATTTATAAATTGATCTGCATTTATGAGTGAGAATTCTATAAACAATGATTGCTGTGAGGTTTGTTTGTTTTTTTAGCATTTATCCACTTTATCACTAACTTTGGACTTACTTGTTTATGTAGCTGTAATAATTGTACCCACATATTGAATGTAGGCAGTTGCAATCTAATTCATGTTGCTCATAATGCATTTCTTAACAATTACCAGTGTTCTTTTTAGCATCTGTGCCCTAAGAACCTGTGGAGCTGCAGCTTTGAGGAGGACATTTCAAAGACTTTTTTTCTATTAATATATCACAAGGAGCAGCATAGTTATAATAGCTTTGATGCCTTTTGCATTGCTACAGACCCAAAATTAAAGGGTCTAAATTTGTCTCCAGTATTTAACATCACTATGCTGTCACTTTTTGCACGACCTCATCAACACATGAGACATTATGAATATTTCCTTGTATATTAAGTCTCAGTTGGAGTTACTTATTTTAACTTACGTTTTTATATGCATTTAATCAAAAGACTGTAGAACATTTCACAGATACTAATTATATTTTACAATGTTCTTTTAAAGGTGGTAAGCTTTTATTTCCACTTTAATGGTAAAATAGTTGCAAATGTATATATTATTTACTTCAGCAGGTCAACACCTATCACTACATCTTCACCTTTTTTCAATCCTTAGTCCTCTTTAATAACAATGCTTAAGAGAATTTTCTTTGGTGATGGAAATATTTTATATTTGCACTGTCCAATATGAAGTCACTAGTATTTGTTTTGTTTTATTATATTTTATTGATTATGCTATTACAGTTGCCCTGATTTTTCCTCATTTGCTCCCCTCCACCCAGCACCCCCAATTCCCTCAGGCATTCGCCACCATTGTTCATGTCCATGGGTCATGCATATAAGTTCTTTGGCTACTCCTTTTCCTATACTGTACTTTACATCTCATGGCTATTCTGTAACTACCTAGTTGTACTTCTTAATCCCCTCACCTCTCACCCATTCTCCCCCTCACCCCTCCCATCTGGCAACCATCTGGTAACCAACTTCTTTTCTCTTGCTGATTTTAAGAGTCTCTCTTTATCTTTAACCTTTGGCCTTTTAATTATAATGTGTCTTGGAGTGGGCCGCTTTGCATCCATCATAATTGGGACTCTCAGTGATTCCTGGACTTGCAGGTCTGTTTCCTTCACCAAATTAGGGAAGGTTTTTTTGCACCATTTTTTAAAATACATTTCCAATTTCTTGCTCGCTCTTTTCTCCTTCTGGCACCCCTATGATGTGAATGTTGGACCTCTTAAAATTCTCCCAGAGGCTGCTTATACTATCCTCATACTTTTTTATTATTTTTTTTCTTCTTGTTTTTCAGATTGGTTGTTTTTTGCTTCCTTATGTTCCAGATCATTGATTTGATTCTCGGCTTCATCCATTGGACTGTTGCTTCCCTGTAAATTGTTCTTTATGTCAATCAGTGCATCCTTTGTTTCTGACTGGATCTTTTTATGCTGGCTGCTAGGTCATCACTAAGTTCCTTGAGTGTCCTTATAACCAGTGTTTTGAACTCTGCATCTGATAGATTGCTTATTTCCATTTCATTTAGCTTTCTTTCTGGAGTTTTGATCTGTTCTTTCATTTGGGCCATGTTTCTTTGTCTTCTTGTTTAGGCAGCTTCCCTGTGTTTGTTTCTATGTATTAGGTATAGCTTCTTTGACTCCATGTCTTGGTAGTGTGGCCTAATGTAGTAGGTGTCCTATAGGGTTCAGTGGCACAGCCTCCCCTATCACCCAAGCTGGGTACTCAAGGTGCGCCATTTGTGTGGGCTGAGTATACCCTCCTCTTGTAGTTGAGCCTTGGTTGCTCTTGGCAAGTCAATAGGAGGGATTTACCCAGGCTAATAAGCTGCAAGGACTGGCTGTGACTATTGACCACCAACTCCACCGTCTGTGGAGCATCAGCATGCAGGGGCAGGGTGGTGGTGCTCCGATGTGGTGTGTAGCTGTCCACTGGGTGCCCTGGCCCTGGGGTTTCCTGTGTGGTGCAGGCCAAGGTCAGCCCCTACCTGCGTTTTGCCCCAAGTACCTGCTTGAGCTGTAAAGCTGTCAGAGATGTCTGCTACTTATGCTGGGCTTGGAGATTCCCAGGCAAAGCCAATCTGTGACTCTAATCTGACTGTTGCTAGGGCTCACTGAAGCTGGCTGTCCCTTGTTTGATAGAATTTAGTTGCCAAGACCATCCATTCTTTTGGAAAAGCAGCTTGGGTGGACCCCTAAGTTGGGTGGGGCAGAGCCTCTGGGGATCTCCAAGGCAGGTCAAACAGTGTTAGCCAGGTTGATAGAATCTCAGATATGGCACCAGCTTACTGGCTCTGTGGAGGGTGGATTTATCCAAGGGACAATGGCTTCTGCTTGCCACAGTGCCAGACACTTCATTTTCTCCCTCTATACCACTGGTACCTTTCAAGCTGCTACCCCAGTGGTGGAGCTCAGAGGGAGTGAGTACGAGTAAGTCCTTGTGTGGCTTCTTTAAAGAGGAACTCTTTTGGGCTTCAGCAGTTTCTTCCACCAACTCAATATCCACTGGTTTTTGCAGCCAGAGTTGGGGGGACTTACCTTTCTGGAATGGAATCCTGGGCTAGGGGGCCACGGTGTGGGTCTGGGACTCCTCATTCCTGAGATATCCCTCCCAAATTTTTATGCACTTGGGTGTGGGACCAGCCCATTCTGCATCTGCTCTCCTCCTACCAGTCTGGATGGGTGTGGTTTAATTCTGTAGTTGTTGGACTTCCATTTAACTCTATTTCATAGTTGCCAGACTTCCACTCAGCTCAGTATCTGATGTTCTTGAGTGATGGTTATTCTGTATTTTAGTTGTCATTTTGTGCGGTTGTGTGAAGAGGTGAGCCATGTCTGCCTACACTCATCTTGACTGGAAGTGGAAGCCACTAGTATTTGAAATAGGGCTAGTGCAACTGAGAAACTGAATGTTTAATTTAATTTTATTTAAGTAATTAAAATTTAAATTTAATTAGTTACATATGGCTAGTGGCTATATTAAATAGCACAGCTCTATAATCTCCATCATCCTAATAAACTTCTCTTGCAGTTAAGCAGTTACCCTTTCATATCCAAATTCAATGTATTTTGTTGGTCAGCTTCTTTGACCTTTCTCTGGGATTTGATTGACTATATTCTTATTTTACAAACTTCCCTTGGCAGCTGTGCTTTCACTCTTTCTGTGGCTTGATATTTTTAGATGTCTACTCTTGGCTGCCTTTTGATCTTATATTACCATTTTCTCCGAGCTGACTTTAGCTCTTTATTCAGCATTTACTGAGTATCTACTGTGTATCAGACACTAGGGCTAGAAAGAATTTAGCCCTTTCTTCAAGGAATCCCCATGACCTCAACTAGTTTGAATGTAAAGATCTCTCTTTCTCCCTCCCTCCTTCCTTCTCTGTTTCCTCCTTTGAAGTCTAGACTCAGTACTTAACTTCCTTTTGAGGGATACCTCAGTTACAGACTAGGTACTGAACTTATCTCCCATTCCAGTACCATTCCCCTTGAAATAAATTAAAAACCTTCCATCCATCATTCTTTATTGTATCCATATTGCTTTTTAATTACTTGTAAAGCCTCTAATCTCATCTTTAACACATCATTCTGCATTCATTGTCCCTGCTCTCAGGGGCCCATGGCATTGGTTTCTAACCACTCCCTCTCCCTGATACATCAGAAGGATCCCCTTCCTCCTTGTACCTCTTTTCCCATTTGCTAATTGCTGATTTATAGATTTAGGTCTGAATTCCTTGCAAGAAAGCTCTTCATGATGTACTTTGAGGGTGAACACACGCTATGCTTTAGCTGTGCCAAACCATTTGAATTCCCCATAAAGCAATTTCCTTTTCCTCCTCCATGTTTCCCTAGAGTGAACTTCTCATGTTTAAACAATCAGTTCTTGAGATGGCAAATGTGGCCATCTTATTGATTTTTGAAACATGAACATAATTAATGTTAGCAGAAAGTGAAGGACAACTTGAAGTGAAACTAAAACCAAAATAAAAGCAAACTCTAGTCTAGGGGTGTCCAGCCCAGGATGGCTGTGAATGCAGCCCAACACAAAATCGTTAATTTACTTAAAACATTATGATATTTTTTTGTAATTATATGCCGCAGTGTATTTAATAACTCTTCGTCTGGTGTGGTGCAGAGATGCCAAAAGGTTGGTCACCCCTGCAGGGTGGTCTTCGATTGTCAAAATTAGATATTAAACATCAAAAAAAAAAAAAAGGAATTTGTTCTAACGCCATTTTCTAATGTCCCCTTCTCTAGACAAAGTCAGAAAAGTTATTTTCCTCTTTCTATCGTCAGCACCACTGTATACTAAATGCTTTCTATATAACAAGCACTATTGTGAGTGTTCTTCATTATCTTATTTATTCCTATACCAGCATAGTTAGGTCTGTAGGTACTGAAATAGAAGCACAGAGACTTGAGTAGCTACCCCTCCCCTTTTTTTCATTTGTGTGATTCTGTTTTTTAAAAAGACTTTATTAGGGCATTTTTAGGTTTACAGAAAAATTGCAAGAAAGTACAGAGTTCCCATATATCCCCTCTTTCCTTACAGGGTTTCATCTATGATTAGTATTTTCTTCTGACCAAAAATAGGGGTTGTCATTGTTGTAGATTTTCACAGTTTTAATGGGTGTGCAGTGGTCTCTCATCAGTGCTTTAATTTGTCATACTTGGATGACATACGATGTCGGACATCTTTTCATAATGCTTGTTTGCCGTCTATATGTCTTCTTTGGTGGAGAGTCTGTTCAGATCTTTTTGCCCTTTTTAAGCAAAGATATTTTCTTATTTTTGAGTTTTAAGAGTTCTTTGTATGTTTTGGATACCAGTACTTTGTCAGATATGTTTTGCAAAGATTTCTCTCAATCTGAAGCTTGTCTTCTCTTAACAGTGTCTTTTGTAGAGCAGATGTTTTAATTTTAATGAAATCCAGCTTAGTGCTTTGTTTTTCTTTTTTGGAATGTGCTTTTGGTGTTGTCACCTGGATTTTACCTTCTAGACATATTATGGTTTTGTATTTTACATTTATGTCTGTGATGCATTTTGATTTAATTTTTGTGAAAGGTGTACGATCAATGTCTAGATTATTTTGAGTATGGGTTTCCAGTTCTTTCAGCACTACTTGTTGAAGACTGACTTTTCCTCATTTGGTTGCTTTTGCTCCTTTGTTGAAGATCAGTTGATTATATTTGTATGGGTCTATTTTTGAGATCTTCATTTTGTAACATTGCTCTCTTTGTTTTGATAATACCAAACAGTCTTAACTACTGTGACTTTATGGCAAGCTGAGTAGTGTCAGCCTTCTGACTTTATCTTTAATGTTGTATTGACTATCCTGGGTCTTTTTCCTTTCTTTATAAAATTAAGAATTAGTTTGTCGGTATCCACAAAATGACTTGCTGGGATTTTCTAGACTATTGATGTGAAGGATTATATTAATTGATTTTCAAATGTTGAACAACCCTTGTATACTTGGAATAAAGTCTACTTGGCTGTGTTGCATAATTCTACTACATTGTTGGATTGGCTAATGTTTTTTGATGATTTGTAGACAACTATGTTTATGAGAGATATTGGTCTTACTTTCTTTCCTTGTAATGTCTTTGTCTGACTTTTGGTAATAGGGTAACAATGTTGGCCTCATAGAATGTTAGGAAATGTTCCCTCTGCTTCTCTTTACTGTAAGTGATTGTAGAGAATTGGTATAATTTATTCCTTAAATGCTTGGTAGAATTCACCATTTAAGTCATTTGGGCCTAGTGTTTTCTGTGTCAGAATTTTCTTATTTACTTTTGACACAATTACAGATGCCCCTCATTCCCCCTTTTGCCCCCACCCCACCCAGCCCCCAATCCCCTTCACCATAATGTTGTCTCTGTCCATGCGCTGTGCATATATGTTCTTCGGTTATTAATTGTTGATTCAATTTCTTTCATAGATATAGACCTATTCAGATGATCTGTTTCTCTTTTGTTTGAGTTTGGGTACACTGTATCTTTCAAGGAATTGGTGCATTTCATCTAAGTTATCAAATTAAGCAGGCATGGAGTTTTTCATGACATTCCTTTTAATGTCCGTGAACTTAGTAGTGATGACCCATTTCAATTTTGATATTAATAGTTTGTGTCTTTCTTTTTCCTTTGTTAGCTTGGCTAGAGGTTCATCAATTTTTTCAGTCTTTTCAAGGAATCAGCGTTTGGTTTAGTGATGCTCTGATTTCCTGCTTTTGTTTCATTGCTTACTTTGCATTAAATTTCCTCTTTTTCTTGTTTTCTAGTTTAGAGTATTAACTTGTTTCTAACATATGCATTTATTATTTCCAGCATATACATTTAATACTATAAATTTCTAAGCACTGTGCTTGGTACATCTCACAAATTTTCATAAGTTGTATTTTTATTTAGTTCAAAATATTTTAAAATTTCTCTTGAGACTTCTTTGATCTCTGTGTTATTTGAAAGTGTGTTGTTTAATCTCCAAATATTTTTAGATTTTCTAGCTATCTTTCTTTTGACTTCTAATTTAATTCCATTGTGGTTTGAGAGCATGTTTTGAATGATTCCTATTTTTTCAATTTGTTAAGATGTGTTTTACAACCGAGAATGTTGTTTATTCTGGTGAATATTCCATATAAGCTTGAAAAAAATGTGTAAAGTTGGAAATGTGTTTCACCAGGCCCAAACCAAAGCGTCTGCAGGGCCACACTTCCTCAGGACATGCTTGGGGGAATCGTTTCCTTGCCTTGTTCATTTTCTAGAGGCCGCCTCATTCCTTGGCTGGTAGCTTCTTCCTCCATCTTTAAAGCTCATCATTCCACTTCTATTTCTGTGGTCTCATTTCCTTTTCTTTTTTCCCCTCCTGCATTCCTTATTTCAGGATTTTGTGATTGTATTTTCCCCATCTGGATATTCCAGGATAATCTCATCTCAAAGTCTTTAACATAATTATATCTGCAAAGTCCTTTACACCGTGTAAGGTGACACATCCATGTGTTCCAGAGATTGGGGTGTGGACATCTTGGCTGTGGGGATGGAGGGCATTATGCAGCCTACCAAAGTGGTGAGAGTCAGGATTCAAATGCAGTAAACCTGCTTACGAAACTGCTTCTCTGCTCTTTCCAGCTTCCATACCGCCTTCTACATTAGATATCTCCTTTATGCTTTAATTGTCTATGTCTACTCATCCAACTAGGATGATCACAGGACATAGAGCATTTGAACCAAACGAGTTCAGATCCAGGAAATTATAAAGAATAATGAGGCATTTAACGATAGAGAAAATAATTGGTCTTATTTGGTTCCTTAGCCTTTTAAGGAACCTTAAATGGTTCCTTATATGTGTATGTCTGACTTTAGCAGTTAACCAGTTACCACCTAACGTTAATATAAATTAATATTAAGGTAAGTATATGCATATATATTTAAATTGAAGTATTCTCCTGTGGCTAGTTGGCTACTGTATTAAACAGCACAGCTCTGTAATCTCTAACATTCCACCACACTGCTCTTACAGCACTGTAACGCTACTGCTAAAGAAAGTTTCTGAAATGAAAATTCTGACAAGTCATGTTCCCTTAATTTTTGGTTTCTCTCTGTGGGATCAGAGTTAAAGCCTAAAATAATATACATTTTAGAGACACTTTATGTCATCACAAGTATTTTAGATAGAACAAACTCGCCATTGAGTTTGGCCAGATACTCTTCTTCCGGTTACCAGAAGCATAATTAATAGTAAAAGGCCTTGGTAGTTCATTTTATCTTTCATATTACTTTATTCCTAGAAGTACCTTGTGAGAATTTAACTACTAACACAAACTACTATAATAAAGGACTGTGTGAAACCACATTTGAATAGTGGTTTATTATACTGGCAAATTTAACTACATTTCTTTGCAGTTTATGTGAACCCCACCCAAACTTTAACCTGTTTCCCATTTTGATGAGGTCCAATCAGGGGAAAAAGCAAAAACAAAATAATCTTCCTGTGTGGCCTGTCGATATCAAATCTGAAGATTATAACGCATTTCCAGCTACGAGCATAAGCAAACAAACTCTCCTACAGATAACTACACCCTTCCTGTTTGGGCCTGAGTTTACTGTGGAGCAGGTTTCGGAAATAGGTTTCTGACAGTGGTGAATTTTATTTATAAAATGTTGGAGGGTGTGGTTCTTCCTTTAACAAAAAACTAATTATTTCCTGTCTAATGCCCAACCAGTGCATTGCAAGCAGTCTTTTTAGCAAATTTGCCCGTTTGTAGAGGATTACTTTGCTTAGGCAGTTCTGCTTGTCCACTAATGTACCAAATTTGTCTGTTACAATGAATAATTCAAAAAGTACTTACAATGAAAAAATAAAAGTCTTTAAATTCTTGTATTATCTTATCTTGAGTGATAATTTATAATTTAAATGTATGAACATCTTTTAATATGGTTTTACTTTTGACATGCAAATCTGTAGCACATTTATGTTCTGCAGATATGCTACATGAAGAGTTGGAGTTTAGGTAAAACAGCAGATTTACATTAAAGAATTTGCAGGTTAATTCACAGTGTAACATTATCCTCATCTAGTACATCTGTTATAAAGAAGCCCATAAAATTTAGGCCACCCACAAAGTGGTCTGCTGAGGCCTGTGGTTGGTGTTCAGATGCTGTTATTATGTGGGCTGACTGGTTTGGAAAGGAATTCACCTCCAGTGAGACTGAAGCTTCATGGTCTGACTTTCCCCCACGGGGGCTGCATCCGTTTGACTTGGGTGCTGTGTGTTTGTCAGACCGGTTAATGTGCTCTGTTGTTTTGACATCATATATAATATGTGAATGGTATGCTGTTTCTATGTTGCTTTATTAGGGTGATATTATTAACTCTGGGTCACATAAATCTTAGGGTAAATTGGAATAAATGGTTGGTTTAAATACTGAATTAAGCTTAATTGCTATTACAAGTAAATGTCATCATTATTTAGCAAAATGTGCATGTGCATGCTGAGGTGGAGAAGGCAGCTAAGGGCTTTACATATTTTAATTTCTCTGTCATTTGAAGAACTTATCCTTTTAATTTCTTTCTTTTTTCTTTCTTTTTTAATTCTTTGACAGTAGTGACTTTTGACAGTAGTGACTGTCTTTTGACAGTAGTGACTGTCTTTTGACAGTAGTGACTGCTCAGGGCCAACAGTTCAGCCTTATTACTGTGTCTCCCTTTTAAACTTTAGCATCATAATTCTGCCAACTGAACCAGCTCAGTCGTTGACTAATTATTTGCACTTTTAGCTAACCACAATGTATTTCACCTTCCTAGGTTTACCGGCAAGACTGTGAGACTTTCGGGATGGTTGTGAAAATGCTGATTGAAAAAGATCCTTCATTAGAAAAGTCCATACAGTTTGCACTGAGACAGAATTTACATGAAATAGGTGAGCGGTGTGTTGAAGAACTCAAGCATTTCATTGCAGAGTATGACACCTCTAGTCAAGACTTTGGAGAGCCGTTTTAGAAATTTACTTGCTCAGGCAAAAAATGTTTCTAGGGTTTCTTTTCCTGGATTGTGTAAATCCTTAATATATGGGTTTTTGTGATGGAGGGAGGTACCTTATGATAGTTGATCACCTTTCCAATATCAAATAAACATGTAAAAGAATCTTAAGATATTTTAATTATAATTTTTTTTTTAACCAGTAGAGCCTCCTAATCCATAGTTTTCTTCCCCCGCTTCTAAAATGATGGGTCAAGTAATGTTTCAAGTCTGGAGAACAGCTTTCTGTACTTACTCATGTTCTGTAGTCTTCCATAGTACGTGATCATTTGTTTGGTCACACCAGTGTAATTTTAGAGATGGTTCCATTTAAACATTTAGTTTTTTGCTTTTCATAGTCAGTGATACCTTGTGAAAACATTAGAATTCTAAGTTGTGATTTTATTGACTTCTTGCTTGCTTATCTTAGGCTTTGTAAGTTTTAATATGTTTAAGAATAAGATCCAAAGAAACTGAATACCTTGGTATCTTAGAGAATATTTGCTTTGAGTGTAAATTCTCATTGTAGTAACTAGAGCACTTATATCTCTTATGAGACACCTCACAATAAAGTCCTCTTTTCCAAGTAAATGAACCTAAATTAATGTCTTCTATTAAAATAATCCCAAAATTCTTGTGTGAGCCTCAAACAACATCATATATAGGTAATTTGAAATAACAGATGAGGGCTATTTTAAAGCTGAAATTTCTTTTAAAATTTCTGATTGAAAGAAAAATTTAGAATGTGAGGGAGTAGTAGAGCTTCATTTTTTCATTAGCCCAAATTCGCCATCTCAAGAAAAATGACTAATAATATACCCATGATTAAACCATTTGCAAATTATGCCTTTGTTAACTTCTTTGTAGTTTAACAACTTCATTGTTCTACTGCCCTTTTAAGGGGTTTTTAGTGCTTCAAAATTGTTCTTGGAAGAAACAAAGCAGAGGAGGTAGTAAGCCTAGCACAACTACCTTTCGCCAAGGAGTCTATTGTAAACAATCCTTCATGAGTGAGCCGTCCAATGACAGGTTAGTCAAGACTCTAACTGGGACGATTAGGATATTCCACTCATTTCCTGATGACTTCCAGCTGCCCAGTGGCATTTAGCCAAAATATGTAATTTTGTGGCATGAGTTAGGAAACCTTAAAAATAGTGTTTGTTATTACTGTCCAGTGTCACTATCCTCCCATCCTCTTTCCTTTTCCATTCTCTCCTCACTTGAATTCTGGCATCATTTTTTGCTGGCCTTTATTGATAGTATCTTAACAGCTACCCCAGAGTAGATACAAATTTTATTAAATGTGGAAATAGCAGTATAAATAATTTTGGCAGATCTTTAATAGGTACCTCAAAACATGTATTATGCCATTCCACAAATTTAAAATTGAATTGAAGCAACAGTTATTTTCTTAAATTTCCTATGTAAGACCACCTTAATTTTCTTTTCCCATTTAGATGTTATACATAAGCCAAAACTCAACCCCATGTATCATCTCTGGTGTTGTTTCCTAACGTGAACAATGGTTTTGTTTGTTACAACCACTTTAGAAAGACTGGAAGTACTGATTTTGTTTCTCCCCTGCCCCCATGTTTTCCTTCTCCTTAAATATTCTAATTCCCAGATTCTTTTCTTTAGTCAAGATGTCAGTTTAAAAATAAAACTTGAGAAAATACCATGGAGGCAAAGAGTTGTTCACTTTTTTGAAATTCATTAAATTATAGAACTTTAACTCACAGATGCATTTAATATAGGTTCAACAGATCATTTTGTCTCCCCCATCCCCCAAATTACATTCAGCATTTAAAGCTGTTTATAACTTGCCATCAGCATTATTCTTGTAGGCTTGTCAGTGTTAAAACTATGTTTTTTTTTAAGCTTTAAAATCTAATTTTAGGATAGATTAATTCAGATGTGTACCAGAGTGTGTATTTTGCAAAACATTCTTTATTAAAAAAATTTGTTTGTAAATTATCCATTGTTTTTGAATATTCCCAACTGATGTGGTAAAATTTTCATTGTCTTATATAAAGCCTTGATGATCAAAAGGGGAAAGCAGATATTGTGAAGCTTTTTGTGAATTTTAAAAGTGCGAAATAAAGCAACCAGATTTAAATAATTTTATTGTCTTTTTTCTCTTTAACAGCCTAGAAGTGTTCTGCTGAAATGTAAATTTTTATTCCTTTCTAGTGCAAACTTATTCCTTACTATTCAGTTCACCTGCTCAGCAGGATGAAGGTTGAGAATTGAGACACTATTACCTTTGATGTCTTAAGGAGTCTCGACACCTGAGAAAGCAGTTGAACATAAAGTCTGGCACATGATAGTGCTCAGTCATTGCGTGATAATGAGCCTGTTTCAGAGCAGTGTAGGATTAAAATCCTACATCTTTGTCATAACCCCTGGAGGGCTCAGGAACCATGTTGTCTTTGCCACCCCCCTTTCTAGCATAATTTGGAATGTTTTAGATACTTAAATTTTTTGAGGCTTCACAAAAGAAGCAAAATTTGACCCTTGGGTCTTGGAGGAATAAGATTTATTCAAGCAGAGAAAGGGAGGTATTTGAAGTCCAGGGGGAGGGACCGGTGTAGGGACTGAGCTGGTTGGGGAAGATTATAGGGGGCAAATGTAGAAAAAGGTAGCTTGAGAGCAGAATATGATGGATTTTGAATGCTTACAACTTATTCTTCTCTCCTACTTAACACAATGAGGTTTGAAAATATTACTTTTGTATTTACTCTTGCCAGAAATGTTGATTTCTCCTACACCCTCGGCCACTTCCTAGGCCTGAGCCAGATGGTAGACCCAGAAGCTCTCGAAGGACAGGGGAGCCAGATCCCCTTAAGGAAAGACTCTGCTACACTGCCAAAATACTATCTAGTGGTTTCAGCCTCATTTCAGAGCTTCCTGCCAAAGATCCTGACGTCTAAGACTCTGACCGTTTTTTGCTAAAAACATTGGAGACAATGGTCTGGTCATCTTCATAGTGGACAATGAAGTGTTGTGGGCTCCCAGCCCCCCGGGGGGCTCTACTGCTGTAGCACTGCTGAGGCTGGCACTTGGGGCTCCCGTGGGGACGGCCACATTCTGCTTGCCACACCAAGACCACGGGTTAAGCACAGTGCATTTATCACCTCCTTTCTGTAAGTTTTCTTCAGCGCACTGATGTTACCCAATTCAGTGATAAGAAGAGGGAGGGGACTGGTAACTAAGGTAGTTAGCAGAATATATTTTCTCCTTTCAAAACCAAGTCCAGTGACTGCCTTATTAGGAGTGTATTTGCTGTGTGCATTCCCCTTGCAGTTAGGTGTGACCAAGTTAGGCTAAGTTCTCTCCTATGGAATTGGAGTGAAAGTGCTGCTACTTCCGGGCTGGGACCTTTAGGACAATGGATATTCCTCCTTCATGCTGTCTTCTTCCTTCCCAAAAGTAGTAGCAATAGCAGCCCAGCCCTGATAACAGAGAACAGGATGGAAGGAGCCTGGATCCCTGTGTGACCACATGGAGTGTTACTGAACTGTTGCATGAAAGAGGAATCAATGTCTTTATTGTTTAAGCCACGATTGATTTCTTCTTAGCAGCTCACCTTTTGCTCAGATTAATATGATTAATATAAATATTTGAGGGTTAGCTCTACTGAAGTTGACCTTGGCTGGCTGCACAAGTCCCACATTTCCATTGTAATAAGTGATCTGGGAGTAACAGGTACTGTTTATATTAAAGGCTTTGCCAGTCCATTGAGTTTGTTTCAAGTTGTATTTGAAATGTTACTTGATGAGAACTATCATTAAAGCCTCAAACATTTGTACAGCAGTAAAGACAGCTTGATTCTATAGCACACTTTTTTGATCTCTGGTCTCACAGATTAATGGTGTTCTAATAAAAACCATTATCACTGAGATCGTATAAGGTTTTAAACCTTTTTTTCTCATTCGTGTGTGTATATGTGTGAAATGGTGGTGGTTTACTGGAACATAAACATTCTTTGTGGGCACCAAGGGTTCACTGAGAGGATGAGGCTGGGCAAGCTGCCTGGATAAAGGGAGAGAATCTAATGACTGTCCCCACATCCTCCAAGTGGGAAGAGTCCATCCTTCATGACCAAACTCCGGAGAAAGATACTGGCCCACTGTCTGCGATACCTTCAGGTGGGTCCAGCTCCAGCCAGGAGGCTCCTCATTGGCACCAGATCTGAGATGCCCATCTCCGCCCACACCCTGCACTTGTCTGGTGGGGAAGGCTTCTAAAGCCAGGAGAGGGTCAGCTCCCAGTGGATGGGGCTGTGGGGGAGCGTGAGGCTGGGGAGGAGTGAAAGATGCAGTCCATCAGAGCTGCAGCTTGCTAGGCTGAAGTATCTGTCTTTTTGCTCCTACCACTGCAGCCCAAGGGATATCACAGTGGACGATGTTCTGAATACTGCAGGGCTTACTCAGTTGAGAGGTGGTCTTGTGTGAGAATCACTGATTCTTTACAATGTAGGAGCAACCTGATCCACCCTAGGGTCCAACAGAAGAGATGAAACTCTCTCAGCACCTCCTCATCGCCTGGGGCAGCTTGATGGCCCTGGCCTCCATGCCCTGCCCCTGTCCTGAGGTGGGAGGACATCCTTAACTGCTAAGCTGGGGAGACAGGGGTGTGGGAGCAGCCCCGCTTTGGCAGGAATTTCCCATTTTAAAAACTTTGTATACTACTTCTTTACAGTAGAATCTAATGTACCATACTGGAGGTAGCTTAAAATGTATTTCAGGTTTAATATACTAAATACTTTGTAAGATTCTGAGAAGCCCCATGTTCTTTAATTGTTTTACCATCTGAAAGGTTAGAACCACATTTTAATGTTTTCTGAGTCACAAACATTTTCCCATGTAATAAGCCAATGGAGATTTTACTCTTTTTACATTTAAGGGCAAGAGGTTATAACTTGCCTGGGTCAGATAGCTGGAAGTAAATCTCACACAAGAGCCAGAGATTTACTTGAATCTTTAAACTCTAAACTCAGTATTTTTGGAAAAGTAGGAAAGCTTGGTGGTCCCTTCATCCTCAATTGCTACTCTCTTCCCTATTGGTTCCTATGACTTCTGCTTTGGAGCTATTTTAAAAAACACCTTAGATGCATTCTTAAGAGGTAGTTGTTAAGGGGCAAGTGGCATGTAGGGTTACAGTCCCCATGGCCACAGTGCAGCTCAGGACACAGTTCTAGGTGCTGCACCTGGACCCCTGGTGGATTTAGAGAAGAGCCATTTAAGTGGAATGAACCTGGTAATTCAACTCTACTATTCTAGGAACCAACATTAATTAAATATAGTTAACACCTTTTCAGCTTCGCTTACAAATGTTCAGAGATTCCAGACTAAGATTGCTGCTATTAGCAGCCCTCTGAGATGTAAAAGAAAAACTTTACTTTTCATCCTGGTAACTAGGGACAAATAACATGAGGGAGGAAGATGACAATGTCATCTTCAGACCATCTAATGAATGAAGCTAAAGCCAATTTGAAGCACATGCATTTTGGGGGGAGATCACCTCCAAACTTTTTCATGACTTAGTTTAACCTCTTGCCCATTCAGAATCCAATCACTGATATTAAGAAACACCAACCTTGCTAGTTTCCAGCTCCCAGGAGTCATGGTCTTTGGAGGGATCATCCTTTCTGGGATCCTGGCCAGACAGGTATGTTGGTAAATGAAAGTCAGAAAAGGGAAACAAGACTATTCTGACTCGGAAGGTTTTTCTGACCCGAAAAATTCAGTCTCCGAAGAATACTGAAGCTGGAAGGAAGCCGTTGAGATGGTCTTGCACTCTCGTTTTACAGAGGTGGAAACTGGGTCAGAGCACTTGACCTGCTCAAACTGAGACAGGTGAGTCTCCTTACCCACATCTCCTGACTCCTGGAGTGCAGTATGCTTTGTGCCACTCCAAAGTCAACTTTGTGGTGGATTTATGTAAGCCTAGTAACTGTCTTTTCCAACAGCCGCTTGGTTCATTTACATAAAAATGCTGAAACAAGTGTTAGCATTTAAGAGAACTGGGTTCATATTGTTAATGGTACTGTCTGTGTTGTCTGGAATCAAATGCTTGCGAGAATGGGCTGCAAGTTACCTCTCAAGCTGGCCTAGCAGCACCTGTATAGGAGTAGAGATGTAGAATTCCCTTTGCAAAAAGTTGAGGCTATGTAATTGAACAATAAAGCAATTTATGAAACAAACCAATGGACAAAAAAAAGTTGAGGCTAAAATTGATCCCTAAAATGGGAATTGTAGGTCTGTTCACAGAGAATTGGCTCTAATCCTGTGACCAAGTCTATATATCAAGTATCTTTTCCTCCGCACTTCATTTTGTGAAAGCCACCCTTAAACATTATTCCCCAGAAAGGTTCAGGATTCTAAAACCTTGGCCAACTGTGAGCTTGGAGTTAAAAAAATTCAGTTTGCTCCTGCTCATTTCTCCTTGGCCCAGTTTACCTGGAAGCCTTCCTAAGGAGCGAGATTGCAGAAAACCCATGCGGACAGAAGGAACAAGCCTTCTGCTTTTAAATAGGTCCAAAGAATGGCTAGAGAATCTAACTAGACAATTAGCAATTTCCTCATTTGACTAATTAGATTTTTATCATAATTATGTTACTAACATTGAATTGATAATGAGTCTCTTAGTGACATTTTTTTCGATCCCATTAATTTTTCTTCTTTGTGTATCCAAAAAATGTGTGTGCTCCTACATGCAGTAAAATTAGTTGTGCCTCCTTGAGACAGTCCCAGGGTTCGGGGGAATCAGCATCAGGCTTCTGCATTTCTAACTCATGTGCTGGAGACTTGCTGATGGCAGGCTCATTTTGTTGTTTTTCAGTAATGTTTTAATTAGCTGCTAGGGTTTTAAAGCTGGGATAGTTCACAAAAGTTCAAATTCCCAATTTCTCTTAAAAAAATCTGAAGGTCTAGCAACCTGGTTCTCCTTTCCATGGCAGCAGTCAGGTGTCCATTAGAAAAGCAGCCCAATAAACCAGAGTGCGCCCATGCTATGTTCCTAACACATGTGTTGAAGCATTCTGGGTACTCCTGAAACATGTCCACACCAACACCTCCACGCCCCAGCATCCAAGGACCACATTAGGAAGGGGTGTGTGCCACACGTGGAAATCTAGCAGCCATGGGTGCCCACTACAGTGTCACTACCCTTTTAAGAAGGCCCATGATCGTATATAAAGTGAAAGTATTAGACAGCAAATGATAGCGTATCTCCTTTCACTTCTGGAACTTTATTTAACTTGGGAATTAGAAAGCAGAATGTCAAGAATAGCAAGTGCACACACACAATGAATCATTCTCTTTAACGAGAGCTTAAAAAAGGAGTGCTTGAGAGAATTTTAGAAGGAGAAGTGTGTGTTTTATAGATGACAGTAAAGCCTTGGACTGTGCGGATCAGGAGAGGCTATGGATTGCACTGAAAGAAGTGGGTGTGACTTGGCACTCGACTGGGCAGAACGCCACTTGTCAAGACAGGATATGGAAAGACGGAACGGTTTCCTATAGGCAGAGGTCAGGTAAGGGTGCATTTTATCTCTGTTTAATCTGTATGTAGAACATATACAAAATACTAGGCTAGACTCAGGAAGGAGACATGAAAATTGGTGGAAGAAATATCAATAATATATGCAGATGGCAGCATGTTACTGGCAGAAAGTAGCAATAATTTGAAAATTCTGACAAAAGTGAAAGAAGAAAAGTGCCAAAGCAGGACTGCATTTGTACATCAAGATAAAAATCAAGACTACAGAAATACACAGCCTTGAAACCTAAGACAATGACGACGTTGAAATGTGAAGGATTTTGCTTATCTTGGGCTCACATGGAGAAGTCAAGAGAAGGCTGAGACTGAAGAGCAGCGGGTTAGGGATGATCGCTGAGAACAGAAATGTGCTATTAGAGAACATGGCTAAGATCATCCACACCTTCATAGTTTCAATTATTACAAACAGATGCAGAAGTTGGACAGTGAAGGAGGCTGACCAGAAAAGCAATTGATTCATTTTAAAGACAGTGTTAGAGGTCTACGGGTGCCTTAAACGGCCAGAAAGACAAGCAGGTCCTACAGCAAATTAAGCCTGAAATGTCACTGGTAGCAAAAATGACAAAACTGAAGCTGTTCTACTTGGGGAACCTCAGGAGAAGGCAGGGTTCTTTGGAAAAGACATTAATTCTGGAAGAAAATGGAAGGCAGCAGGAAAAGACCACCAAATGTGAGATGGAGCAACTCCACAAAAGCAGCCATGGATATGAGTCCACAGGAGCTAAGCAGGGCTGTTGAGGACAGGACATTGTGGACATCACTCATTCATAAGGTTCCTGGGAGTTGAAGCCAACTCAATGGCAAGTTAACACACACCAGAGGAGTTCCTGTTGTCATTTTATCAGTGTCTGTCCATGAGTCTTAAGCAGAATGTTCTTCAATTTGGTCTGAAGTGAGGAAGATGCAACCCTTAGAATTCTGCTTCACCTATCTAGAGGTTGGAGGTGGTTTTAACATCTGATCCCTTAGTGACCACATATATCGCATTCTTGTTGATAACTAAATCTATGCACACCTTTCAGCAGTATGCTTAATCTTCTTGCCAGTTCTTTATAGAATTGCAAGGCAGTTGCTTCCCTTTCTTCCTTTGTAGATAAGCTTTAAAGGTTACATTATTATTGTAAATATTTCTGCACTTCCTTAAGCCTTTGGCAATCTAACTCTTATACAAGGAAATGAAAAGTATAAATAGGGTGAGAAGCAAAAGAAGTTAATCTTTTGAGGATGACTTGACAACCACTGAGAACAGTGACTTCAGTTTATACCCAGCCTAAGCATACCTGTTTATTGTGTTACCCATCCTTTATAAGCAAGTTATAGCAACAGTCTTTTTTAAAAGGATGCCCACTCTTTGCAGCATTAAGTTCTGAAAAGGTTTTTAAAATCAAGAAATTTATTACTACGTGATGATGTAAGATTATGTTGGAATAAGGACTCACACATACTGTTAGGGTAAGTTAAGATTATTTCTTCGGAGGAAAACTGTTGATACCCATTAAAAATTTTTAATGTATAACCTTTTTCCCAGTAACTATGCCGCTCAGAATCAATGTGCATGTGCCAGTGCAGGATAAGGCGTCAAAGGGAATTCAAGTCCAGCAGCAAGGCCTTGGTTAAGTGAATTATGCTGTATCCTGAAGTGGAATATTATGTAGTCCTTGAAAGAATGAGGTAGACCTACATGCACTAATGTGAAAATGTCCAGATATGAAGTGAAAAAGCAAGTCTCAGTGTGTATAGTTTGCTACTGTTCTTAAAAGAGGCACAATTATGGAAATATGCTTTATCAGCTGAAGGATACACTAGTAATGGATAACAGCGCTTTCTTCTGGGGAGGGGAACAGAGGGACTGGGGATGAAGGGTAGAGAGGAAAAACTCCACTCCTGTTTGAACTTTTTTACCACGGGCATGTATTTCCTCTTTGCTACTTACATGTTTTTTAATGACTAGGGAACTGATGATCAAGTTCCTGGGTGAAGAGCTCGCACCAGTGGTGTGTTTCTGAAGGGGCTCTGTCTACCCCAGATAAAAAGCCTTGCTATATCCAGGGGATGTGTAGAGGAGACGCTGTCCACCACCGGTTTACCTGCTGGATTCATGTTGCTCTTCCCAAGGCCTAGCAGCTTTTCCCCATTCCACTGAATACAACTGTGCCTCTGTGCCACACGTCCCACTTCTCACCTACTAGTAGAGGCAGGGCCCCTGCAGGAGCCAAAGGGTGGTCTGTTGGCAGAAGGATGGCAAGATAAAGCGTGCCTGAACACAGGAGTAAAGTGCAAGTTATCTGGGTATGTTTGCAAACATCTGTGTTCAGAAAGGTAGGTAGTTTATTATTTACCATTTATTAAATACCTTCTGAAAGGTCCAAAGTACCACTAGGACTTTAGTTAGGACTGAAACGTATGTGCAGGAATGGCACATTAACAAAATATCAGCTCATTAGTTCAAATCCAAGATAATTTTCCCTTGAAATAGAACCTCATATTAACTTGAAGTAGTCAGTGGTACGATATCCTCTAATTTACGGATTTTTTAAAGAAAAACATAATCAGAAGGCCCAGTTTTCAAAATTGCTGCTAAAAGCCAACAAATTAGCTGGAAGGGAGGGATGAAAAGGAATAACCTCTCTTCAAATAATAAATCTACAAAGTCCTCTGCCACAAAAAAAGCAGATCCTTGTAGTTTTGGTCTCTTCCCAGGAGATAATCACCACCTTGCTAAAAATGGGAAAGGCACCCCCCTCCACGCACACACCATCCCCAAAGGGGGGGAAAAACATCCACCCAAACAGTTTCTACTTGTTTTTACCATATATTCCAGGGGTATATATGGGTTTTTTGTTTGTTTTTACATTTATACAGTTTACATTGCTTGACCCATAAATAACACTGGTAAGATTAATAGGGCCATAGTTTTAAGAGTATTTACATAGTCCCACCATGCATACAGAGCCTTTTTAATATTGAAAAAATTAAAAAAAAAAAGAAACTTTCCATCACTAGGCAATATAAATTTGACCATCTAAACTTATAAACCCTGACTAAAATACAAGCAATCATTTCATCCATAAATGCTGTTTCTGGTTCCCTAACAAATCTAGCACTGCAGTGTAACAAACATCTTGCAATTCAGGGATATAAAAATATCAGCTTTAAAATCTGAACTGTACAGTATGTACATTAATATTTGCACCGTTAAATTAGGAATACACTTAAGTCTATGAAATACTACATTATAAATAGCAAAGTTTTTTTGTTCCCCCCCTCAATCTGTAGCTGGAGCTAATACAATATAATGTTTACCTGGCTAAAGAGGACTGCAGTGGGGATGGGGTGGCCTCGTGGGATGGGACGCACAATGTTGGCTGGGTCAGTGTGACCACGTGCATGCCGCACAAGACAGACCGATCGGGACCTGCGCCAACCTGGCGAACACGGACGACAAACACTATTGCTTTACAAAGGTGGCTGAAGTTCTCCGTTTTCTAAAATCAACACCCCTGTCCAATCAGCTCGCGACACTGTCTGTCGGATTCCCTTGCAGACTGGAGACCAAAGCAGCAACGTAAAACTGTAATGCACCTCACTGGTTGTGGCAACCGGGCACCATCCGGGGAGGGTAAACTGGAGAAATCACACCTCCTCAAAGTTAACCTGACATTGTAAACAGCAGTCGGGGCTCATTTACATGGGCAAAGCACTTTAAGCTATTTTAGCAACTTTCCTATGAAAGAAAAAGAAAGATATACTTCAAGATGGTTAATGGCTAAGTTTAAACATGATCTCCACAGCTACTAGGTTAAGAAATAATACAGTTCTTGCCCTTGTGTCCCTTTTTCTTCTTGGATTTGGTTGTCCCCGGGCCAAACTGAGGCGTGGGCAGTGCAGACACCGGACTAGAAAGGTCGTCTGAGTAGTAGGCGTACCTCTGTGGCCGGGGTTGAGGAATTGGCTGTCCAAGAAAATACCCTTCTTCTTCGGAGTCGGACGAAGAGGAGGAGGAGGAGGAACACCAGGAGTCGTCGTCCTCGCCGTAGAGCCCCAGGAAGCGCGGCAGGTCGGGGTGGCGCAGCGCGTAGTCGGACGCGGCGTGGGCGTAGCGCGCGTACAGGTCCGCGTTCTGGACGTAGGCCTGGATCTCCCGGGCGCTCTTATTCTGGATGAACTTCTCGTAGTTCTCGGGGGCGTACAGCCGCAGGCGGTCCTTGGGGGAGTATTTTCTTTCCGTGACAAGATTCAGGGCGTTGTCGGAGCGGGACTTCCTGCTCCGCCTGCGGCGGTGGTGAGGCCTGGATCCTCTCTCTTCAAAATGGTAGACCCGTCTCCGAGTCCTCTCGCTCATCGGGGGCTGCCGGATCTCGATGTTGTCGTAGCTTCCGTTGTCAATGACGTCATCGGAAAACTTGACCTGCTGCGGTCTGGACTGAGACTTGGATCTTCTGAGCACTGGCAGGTGTACTGGTTTCTCCTCAGGCAGGATTTTTTCTGGGCACAGCTCTGAGCTGAGACTCTTTAAGGACTCTGCACTCCTGTGCAGCATGGAAGAATTCAGAGTCCCCATATTGCTCATTTTCTCACAATCTTCCGCCTCCATTTCCTCAAAGTTTTGCAGAGAATATAATGATGGCCTCGGCTTACTTTCTCCATCCACTGAAGCCCCTACAAGGAAAGCCAAAACAAGATGTGATTCTCGATAATCCTAATGTTCTGACAATGATTACAAACAAGCTACTGAAAGGAAGCATTTCCAAGAAAATTTTCCTAAATTCCAGTATCATGATTTACAACCATGAGGAAAAAAAACATGCACATACATATAGAAAGGAGATACAAATTTTCTTACGAATCCAAGAGGCATAGCCTCTCTTAGGAGTCCAGTTGTTTTGGAGCCAAATATTAGTTACATACAGCACATAGCATGAGCAGCAGCAATTTAAATGCCCTTCATAAAAGTCTCATCATCAATTTATACACATGACATGTTAGAAGCTTCTGCCTCTCAATCTATTAAAGCCAAATCCATCCCTTCCTTTGCATCCACATAGTCACCATTATGATCCTCCTCTTACACCTAGACTGGTTTTCCTTGTTTTCTACCTAGGTGGTAGTCAGTAAGCCACGGCCCAAGGGCCACATCCCACCCACAGCCTATCTGTGGATAAAGTTTCATTGGAGCACAGCCACCCGATTTCCTTATGTATTTTCGATGGTTGCTTTCTACAGTGGCAGAGTTGAGTAGTGGCAACAGAGAGTGTTAGGCCCAGGAAGCCCTGTCTAGCCCTTTACACAAGTTTGCCAACCCCTAACCTAGGCTGTCATCCAGTTTTCTTCCACTGCAACCTGCAAAATAACATGCCACTTCCAGATTAATCTTACTTTGAAACGTTCCCCAAAACTGATACTGTTCTCCTTTTCAGCAGGGCCCAAGCAAGTGAAGATAAATGAATATGGCCCAGCAGAATGGAAGTGACAGTGAGAACCACTGTGGACTCTTGTCAGGTGGGTACTACAGAACTTCCTACTTTCTAAAGAGAGCCCTGTTTTTCTGCTTGTCTAGTCAAGGAACGTCTGACCCTAACCCTTTATGTGAACCAAATAATGTCTATTTCCGATCAGTGTTAAACATCTAATATAGAACCCAGAACAGGAGGTGCTTAAGTAATATGGTCTCATCTAATGTTGTTCCTCAACTCTCCTTGGACAAGCCCAACAGAAACTGGGAGGGTTGCTCTCTTATCCTTCCTTGTGGCTGCAGTTCTTGGCACAGGGTTGCTTCTGGCAGTGGGCAGCCGCTAAAGCCTGTCTTGTCTACATTACAGTAATTATCAGCTTTATGAAAGCACTGGATTTAGTTTGACTATAAAACTAGTCATGTAACAGCAATATTTTTGTATCTGAAGACTTATTCCAAATGTAAGATTCAGGAGGGCTAGGTGCTAGGTTTGTTCTTGCCTTTAAAAACCTCTGTAAAGCCAGGCATTTAACCTCTGGTAATTCAAGTTTTCTCATTTAGAAAATGCAATAATATTCACCATATACAGCTCAGGTTCATTTTAAGGATGAAATGTGGATAACTGATATGAATGTGCTTTGAAAACATTAAAGTGAAATTAGTTTATAATCCGGGTAAAAAATATTTAGCTGTTTTTGAGCTATCTGCTGCCACATGGCAATTCAGAGAAATACAAAAAAATGTTATCAGCGTATAAAGTGTGCAGACTGATTTAATAACCTGAAATTTATACAAAACAACCCGAAGAGAACAATATCTTTCAGACACAGATACAGACTCCATTATCGAAATAAATCAATACCTATACAGAAAGGTTACATTAAGATTATATATATATGCACACACATGTATATTTGTTTTACTATATAGTGTTTGGCATTTAACAGAAACTCGTTGCTTCCCTTGGTCTAGTTTTAATTAACATAGCCCCTACTGGTGCTGAGCTGTAATTTTCAGAACACACTTTTTAGTGACTCTTTTTTCAAATACCGCATAATCCCTAGATTACGTACCTGTGATGTTAGACAAAGCCAAAGAATCCATAGAATCCCGGACGCTCTGCTCTGGTTTCAAGTCTGACAAACACTCCAGGGAACCTTCATACCACTGTGTTTGATCATGATTGTATCCTGAAGCCCCATGGTCCAGATCCAACTCCTGGAGCCTTCTGCTGCTGGCCGGGCCTGGGTGGCTGCCATAGGCAGAATCTCCCAATCCATCTTGTGACTGTGCCCAATACATATCAGATTGGTATTTTTTACTTGCAAGGCTCTGGTTATTTTGCTTTAACTCAGTCTTATTTTTAACCATGTTATCAGATATCCAATGCTCACTGGCTCGAATATCTATCTCATTGGGCTGCTGCTGAAAGAGGCTTTTATCACCAAACTTGAGGAGGAGCTGAGTCATATAATCTTCATGCTCGGCCCATTCTTCGGGGTCTTCTGGGGTTTCGTGCTCTACTCTGCCTTTCCAAAAGTCTTCATTGACAAAACTTGCTCCCTGCCTGGAGAGACTCAGGTCATCCAATTTCCGAGAAAGGGTGTCGTCGGCATTGCCTGAAAGGCCTGGAAACTTGTAGTTTAGAGCAGGAGACAAAAGGAGAGACTGTCTACACTGATCCGCTGACCGACTGCTCTTGCCCATACGGACACTTCTTCTGGAGTCTCTTGATCGAGCAGACTGAAATGCAGAGTCGGAGGAATCGGAGGCATGGACGTCTTCACCGAGACTGCATGTTTTTGAGCAATAAATCTGACCTTGTTTGGGAAGGAAGGGACACCCCAGCAAAGAGGCTTTACACTGGGCACAAGAGAAGCAGGCTTCTGTAGCATGCCAGTGCTGCCCGTCATAGGTCATCTGGGCATGGTCGACACCTGTTTTGAAAAAGTATGGAATAGCAAGCTATAGTTCAACCTTGAAACAAAGGGAGAAGGAAGAAATAGGAAAAGGGGTAATGGAAACGCTCTGTTTCTTGATAGGGTGGTGGGTCACACGAAGTCCATGTTTGTGAAATTTGCCTACCTGCTACAATTTATTAACCCCATAATCAATACCTGCAGAGCTTTCAAAGTCATTTGTAGACGTGTGTAGAGTGGTGGAACATTTCTGTCGACTGACATGCATGTTCCCAGGTGAGGTCCAACAAGGTGATGCTCTGCCTTTTGTTTCAGCTCTCCTACTTTCAACTTTTCAACAAGTAGCATGTTTGAGGTCTATTTAGTACCATGTTTTCTTCAGATTTTTTTGCTTTTTGTTCGTTTTGCTATTTAAATGGCCCCCACACATAGTGTTGAAGTGCTGTCTAGTGTTCTTAAGTGCAAGAAGGCTGTGTGTGCCTGACAGAAAAAAATGTATGTCAGATAAGCTTCATTCAGGCACATGGTGTAGTGCTGTTGGCTGTGAGTTCAGTGTTAATGAATCCACAGTACATGTGACCGGGGGTTGGCCGGAACCTATCCCTGTATTTCCTCTAGGAGCAATGGCTCACTGTTCGATAATTTGGGTGACTTTATAGAATACAAATCCCTCAAATAACAAGAACTAACTATATATTTATTTGTCAAAACTCATCAAATTGAAACACTGAAGATCTGTACATTTCACTGAATGTAATTCATACCTCAATTTAAAAAAGAAGACCATGGACCATCATAAATAGAGTGATGGGAACATGACAGAGCAGACAGGCTGGGTCAGGGACTCACCAATGTGCTCCCCACAGGTTTCGCAGTACTCAGCATACAGAGACTCAAAACAGCCGCAGCAGAAAGGGCGGCCGTCCTTCATGATGTACCTCTGCCCTCCGAGGACCGTTTCACACTCAAGGCAGCAAAAGTGTTTCATGTGCCAGTGGCGACCCTCAGCTTCTGTGCACTCATCAGCAAAAATGATCTTTAAAAGGAATATGAAACCACAGGATGACAGAAAATCATTCTGAGCTATTTTCGAGGCCAAGTCACTTAGACAGCTAAGCTTGTTTCTTATAGCCTCAAGCTTTCATCTAACTTGCTTTAGCTATAAAACAAGGGCAGTAATTGAAATGTTAAAAAAGAGAAACTAAGTGCTTGTTTAAACTTTATAAATGTCTAACCACTCTGCTGTATACCTGAAACTAATAGAATATTGAATGTCAAGTGTAATTGAAAAGTAAAAAAAAAAAAAATTAAACAGATTTCTTCACTGGGGACAATTAGTTTGGTCATTATTTTTGCTCCCTAATCACATTTTATTGGCATGATCTGGCAAAGAATACATTAACATTGGAATAATTCCATGGTCTGTGCTTTAACAGAAAACTCACACACGCCGGTGGGGCTGACGGTACAGCCGCCCGGGCGCTGGGCTGTGCGGACAACACCGGCATCGCTCCTGCTTCATTCGGCCTGGTTGCCATCTCCAGATAAAAGACTTCACAGTTTTTGGTTTTGGTTTCAAAATAAATGTCAAATAGCACATCATTGAAAAAACTTCAAAAAATAATGTATATAAGTAAAAACTGAGTGTTCACTGTCACTGATCGAAAGAGACTGATTGATGGGGAAAAAAGAACAAATGCACTGAGGTACCCTGGATTGGATCTTGGAACAGAAAAGACACATTAGTACAGAAACTGGAAATCTAAATAAACTGTATAATTAATGGCATGACACCAATGTTAACTTCTCAGTTTCAATGCACATCTTAGGACTGTGAAGATGTTCATGAACAACAGGGAAAGCTGAGAGAAGAGTATACAGGAACTCTGTAACATCTCCAGCTCTTCTGGAAATCTAAAATGACTTTAAAATAAAAAGCTTAAGAAAAAAAATTCCTTTCATGCCACCATGCCTTCCCACGTGCCCCATGGGAAACCACTGTTAACTTATCGTTGTCTCTCCAGACTGTTTCTGGATGTATACAAGTATGTGTACAATCTTGGTTTGTTCCCCTTTATTTAACTACATAAGATCATCTGCTGTATACTTTTAATGCAGCTTGTTTTTTTCTCACCATCCATCAACGACCTCCTACTTATCAATGCACAAAGACACGTGCTGCCTATTCTATATTCGCTACATCTTACTGCATTGTATGAATGTACAGGGTTAGCTTAAAAATGTACGAAACAAAGCAAAAGCAGGAGACATTTATATTTTGCTTAGCTATGAACAGTGGAATATTGGCTTCCTGGAAGCTTATTTTTTCCAGTGTTAAGGGATGAACTTTTTTTTTTACCTCATCACATGCCGAACACCGTGGTTTGAGCAGTTCAGCGTGGTGCCTGCCACAGTGAATTTTTCCATCCTGATAAAAATAGATGAGGTCGACCAGCAGCTCGTTACACGTGAAGCAGACAAAACAGGACGGGTGCCAGCATACTCCAGGGCCCGCACGTGAGGCAAACACTGCAATTTCCCCTCCGTTTATCTTCAAGCCACACTAAAAACAAGAGGACTTGAAGTTAGAGTGCTCCTTCTTCAGTGACTGGATTCTCAGCCTTTGCCACTTGACACTAAAGCCCAAATCTGTCTGGGAAGCTTTTATTTTTCTGCCCTCCTGTTAGTGGTCAAGTAGCTCCTTAATGCTGGATTCTGTGTGATTCTCAACTGCAAAGAACATGCCTCAGATAGACTTCCCACTAGACTGTTTCTAAGAACGGTTTCATCTGACTCACATTAACAGTGGTTTTCCTCAGCCAGCCTCCTGCTGGATGCATTTCCTACACCAAGGAGAGTCAGTAAGGACCTGAATGTCTTCATTATGTCTCTGCATTTTTTGAATACGAGGTGGACTCTAGCACCTCCCAACGCACCAGGGTCCTAGGAAAAGCAGGATTTCACCTGATGTTTCCATAAGGGCAGACTGACTGCCCCGTCACACACGGCAGTGTAGCCAGTTATAAACAGTGACCCTCATTTAATAAAAAGTGAGGCTGCCTTCCTTTTCTTAGTTGTTGGAGGCTTTCAGGGCCCAGATGTGTGCTAGCCCTGTCACCTACCGCCCAGCTCACTCCATCCCCATCACCACCATGAGCTACTCATTCTAGAAAGCGCTACCTGCTCGCACACGGCATGCATGACTGCTCGGGACAGGAGTTTAATTGTCCCTCTTCCAAGTGCTTCTTTCTTCCGCTGAGCACTGAACACTTGCAGTTCTTTTTTCTCCTCTTCGCTCAAAGACTGGCAGTACCGCACCTTCACAAAAAGGAAAACAGAAGCACCATGCTGGATCAAAAGTCTTCCTCACCCATTCTTTATTTTCAGACTTAAGAGTTTCAGGAAATAAAACAGCAAGTTTAGATGGCCTGCCACTGAACACCCCGCCTCCATGAATCCCCAGTTCAGAAATACCACCATACCTGTAACTGACACCAAACCTCACAGCCTCTTTAGCAAAAGGGAAAAGCAATTTAAAGCAACACTTTTTTAAAAACATGAAATGTTTAATTTAAATTCTTACCAGCACAGACACTAAAAAAATGTAAGACATTAACCTTTCCACAAAAAGTTTAAACTTGTTAATTGCCACTTCTGCTCCACAATCTACAGGCCTCAACCAACTGTGGCACTGAGTCTGGATGAAGGGGCAGGGCAATCTCAGGAATCTGCAGGCTCCTGAGAATCAATGGGTGGCTGTAAACACTATAAAAACCAACTTGTGTTAAGTTTATTACGCTGACACCCTTTCTCTCTTAAAGAATGGAAAGCTGTATTCTCTAGCCAAATTTTCACTGAAGAAAAAGCAAAAGACAGCCGGAGCTGGGGTGTATAGGGGACATCTCTATGCTTAGTGTTTATTTTTTTTAGCCTTCTTCCTGTTTTTTTGTTTGTTTGTTTTTGTTTTACCTCATTATCATGCGGTGGCAACTGGTATAAAAGCTGTTTAATTCGATGCTTCTCTCCAGGGCTGTTTACATACGGAACCTTTTCCTCTGGTAAGCAGGCAAAATAAAGCTGGATCTGAGTAAGAGATAAAGAAGGCCATCAGCATACAGAAAGTGCACATCTTAGCTTATTACATCTTAAGAAGTCACCTTCCCTGTAGGTACAAGGTTTGGCCTCTTGTAGCTAATGGGAAGAACAGCCAAGCCAGCTCAGCAGAACTCAACCCTTCAAGTAGTAGGTTTCCAGCTGCTAAGCTGCTCTTCAAGAATGTCATTTGTAGTGACATTTATGGCCATCATAAATGACACACCAAAATATGCACATTTAATGCCATGATTCCCAGCCAGTTTCCTCAGCCAAGAGGAGACCTGGGTGAATGCCGCCAATGGCCACACAGGCTGTGTGACAGTGTCCACAACCCAGCCAGTACACAAACACACTGAACCTGATCTCTGAATTTTACACGTTACAAAGACAAAAGCTGTTTTGTTAAACTCTATAAACTCTCTCTTATCAGGTTCTCTCCAAGTGTCAGCTTTTCTTTGCTTCCATGGCTGTTATATTCCAAATACCTGGAGTCAATTTCCCCCGAGAAACTGGAGGGGAGCCATGTGGAGCTATACTTGGTTCAATCTGAAAGGAGAACTCAATTTTCTTCCTGTTACGTTTCAAGGAGCATCTCTTACTGAGTATTGCAGCGCTGAGAAAGAATGAAAGTGACTGAAGAAAAAGAGACAGGAAACTGGGGCACTGGGACTCTGCTGCAGTATCTTGGCACCTCACAAAACCTACCCACCCTGAGCTGCTAGAAGGGTCCTCTATTATTGCATAGTTCATCAAAATATTGTTGTCCTAACTGGTGCACCAGCACTCTCCCCTCAAATCAGCTATAGAGGCTTTTCAGTTATACACACGTACAAGATGCACGTGTGCCAGGTGCTATGCTAGGCCCTAGAAGAATAAGGAGCCCCTATTCTCAAAAGCATTCCCATCATACAGGAAACAACCATAACTCAAGCAACTGCATACCCAGTTGGTACCTTTCATTTCAAATGGTGCCTTCGCCCTTACAATAATAATTGTCACCCACAATTTTTAACAAGTTCATCATTACTGGGAAAACAAAAGTAGACATGTAGAAGGTTCTCATCTTCCTTAAAATAACAATACAAACAAAGCACAAAGTTAGCCCCTCAATTTTAATTTTCCAATCCACACTGTGTGGTGACAGATTCTTTTACGTGCAAGGTTATCAAAGGTCAAATGTCTAAGCAATGACAGTAAAGATGGTTTCTTAGAGTTCTGTGTTTCCTCTCTTCCAAAGGAAAAGCATTGCTGAGAGCTGGCATGGAAACTTTCCTCTTTTATTACCTTTTTATGGTTATGGAAGTTTTGAAAAAGGTTAATTCCTCCTATTCTCTCCAAAGGGCCTCATCAGAAATCCACATAACAAATGCATATGCAGTACTCTGGATTTCATTCCTTAGCACATCCTTACAGGCTTCTGAACCCAAGAGTATACAAAGGATAGAAGACTCACTGAGAAACTAAGTACGACCTTAACAAGCAAAAAATGTACAACTATTCAAAGAAAAGCAAGGACTGAGGGGAGTAGCATGTCAGTGTGGCTGTGATGGTCTCTAAATTTTTAAAAATTTAGAAAATCTTAAACCTCATTGAAAAATACACCACGGAACGGCTAGGTTCCCACCTGCTCCGGTCGAAGTCCGGGTGGGACCCAGGCATACTCCTCCAACGCACAGCCGGAATCGTCGTCGGACGTGGAACTCCGCTGGCACCCGAAGGTGAGTTTGCTCATTTTGGGCTCCATCTCCAAAGGCATAATAAAACTCAAAAGTTCGTTTTCTCAGTCACAGGACATCAAACAATGGCTGCTATGGACAACAGGAGGGAAAAATAAATAAATTAAGGACCTGAAGACACTGCTCTTACCCTCCACGAGCTTTTGCTGAATGCTTGTTTACACATGCTGTGGCCCTCAGAAGGTACCCAACGTGCTGGCTCATCTCCCCAACCCCCAGGCCCGCTGCAACCTAAAATCTAGGGCTCCAGAGTTCAGAAATAGCCGCCTTCCCAGCTCAGCATTTCAGAAAAGACCACCAAAATTAGTTTAGTTCCAGCTGCCTTCAAAAGGTGCTTCTCTATGCAATTATTCCTTGGAAAGGTTCAAGGAAATTGTTTTTGCCTGACACATCAGGTTAGATTTCCCATGAATGAAGTCCCAGTCAAGTCCCATGGGTTGAAGAAAGAAGCGTTGGGGATTGCACCTCCTCCTGCCTTGCCCCCTCCATGTGCCACAAAAAGTGGCCCCAGAGCCCCAGCCGGCTCCTCACGTCTCCTCACCGATTTCCCCACCAAGGCGCTGCCACCTGCTTAGGTCTCAGGTTTCTCATTAAGTTTTGAGAGACCCTAAACTTAGTTTGCTCACTGAGTAAAAATAGCACAGTTAAATCTAGCACGTTAAATCTGCAAGCCCTTACTATCTATGAACTGAAGTCAGCCAGATATTCATTGATGAGTTCCTTCAACAAAAAGTAACTGAAGCCAAGCACGAGCTTAAAATAAAAGCCAGCTTGGTGACTCTCCGTGTTGAAGTGCAGTACTAGCAGGTGCTCAATGGACCATCTACTACGTGTGCCTTGCCATCCGTCCGCCTGCTTCGGGGCAAAGGAGGATGGAAGCGCAGGTCTGAAGGTTAACAGCCCCTGCCCTACAACCCAGGAGCTTTGTCATCACCATTTCTGTTCCTTGTCAGTTTCTTCTGATTTTTAGAAATATCCCTCATCCCAAGGCCCGAAGAGGAAAACAAAGATACAAGACTTTCAGAATCCGATGAAGCTTTTAATGCTTGCCCCTTTCTCTCTACCAAAAAAGAAAAGTTATAGTTAGTCCAACCCAAGTTTAGAGAAAACGAGGTTCGGAGAAGTTAAATGACTTACCCAAGGTCACACAGCTCAAATAAAAGCCAGGGTCTAGTCACACTATATACACATCAGACTTCCAAAAATCATTGTGCCTTATAAACTTCCCTTGTTTGCTTAAACAACCAGGGAAAACCTAAACACTTCCAGCCCAAGGCTCTCATTTTCCAGTGACTGTCTCAATGCAACTCTCAATACATGTTAGAAAAGCTCACCTGCTAAAACCTATGATTATTAAATCTTACAGTTTTTCTTTTGTAACTCAAAGGAAATAAAAAATTAAAGTACTAACACTTCACAAATGGGAGGCCACACATCCAATGGCTGTGATCTTTACTAGCAGCAGAAGCCATACCACACAGTAGATACTATTCCAGCAAATTAACTTTCATTCACCCCGAACAAAAAGTAAAGATGACCTCATTTCCTGCGCTACCACTGGGAGGTTGTGACCTTTTTATTTTAAACAAGTCATCACTTCACACAGGTGCAACTCGTTCATGTCTTGACTTAGGAAGAGCTTTCTAAACATGGGTGAGTTGCTCTTACTCCTCAATAAAAAAATGAGTGTGTTAATGACAAGACTTCTTGGATTTAGTCTTTCTTTTTTGTTTAAAACAAACAAACAAACAAACAAACAAACAAACAAAGCCAAACTCCCCTATGTCAAAGGAAGAGAACTAGAGGTTAGGAATTTAACTCACCCCCGCCCCACCCACCAAGGAGAAGGGGGTTCTTCACTGCAATTTAACTGGAATCACAACGTATTTCTGTCCCTTGACGGGTCTGGCTGAGGAGGAAGGCACTCAGGTACCTACTCTGCACACTCTAACAAAGAACGTAAATATTAAATAGAGCCTAAGAATTAAATGTCACGATCTTATAAAACAAGAAACACAGATGAGGACAAACCATGGGTTTTCCAAGGTAGCACAAAGGTGCCGACTGCCAAAGATCTAAGTTACTTTTATAGCCACATTCCTTGATTAGCCTTTTGCAGAAAATGTACAGCAAATTACTACCCTAATCAAGGTGAATCACCTTTAGCATTGAATGCCACAATCTCCCACCTCCCGGATGTGCTGGCCACATCTCAAGTCTCCAACTCCCACACATTTCTTCCAGTCTCCGTATGCTAAGGGCTGTCACTCTTCAACAGTGTGAAGAGAACAACTGAAGGAACATGAGTGACAAAGTTGTTTTATTCATAGGCATGGCTTTCAGTTTCATTTGTCAGCACTCCAACAACTAACATGGTCTTCTGGGCCTGTTAGTGTTAAGGCATTTAATCACCACATCAAGCAACCCAATCAGGGTATATCTTGTTTAACAGAGGAGTATACAGCCTCAGAGTGATTTGCCATGGGTCAACCATCCAAGGTCAGTAAGGTAACAAGCAGCACCCTTAGAATGGGGCCTGTGACCTCAAACCGCCCAGAACCCCACACTGCCTCCTGCAGGTGGGACCTGACTGCACCACTCCCCTTTCCTCTGGTGAACTCGCATGAGGCTGCACTGCAGGCATGCGAAAGGACGCAGGTAGGTGGGACATGCTCTGCTTTGCTCAGAGAAGGCACCTTAAGCAGAAGACAGTTAAAAGGAATATAAAAATTCAATGGCCTCGCGAGTTGTTGCTTCAGAGTTTATTCTTTGGAGAAAGCCTTTTTTCCTGTATACCAGAGGCTAATTACATAAAATGACAAAACATTATTTTTACTAGAAAGTTCTGAGGGCTGACCAAAAAATAAACATTAAAAAAATACAAGTTATACATGCACGACCTCCACTTACCAGTTTGTAGGAAGAGATGCTGCATCACCACTGGTTATTGTTCCTCTCTATGTGACTACAAAAACCTTAAATTTGGATTCTTACTTTTTTCTTTTTAAAAATTACTTGTACTTGTCTGCAGACCCAGAGAGCATAATCTTAAGGGTATCACTGTCTCATACTGCATCAAATATCTTACAAATATCCCTTATGTAGGCATTTACATTCCTATATGGTATTTGCTTTGATAGCACAAAAGAGGAGCATGGCCATTACTTATGCTCTGGGCCATGAGGAAGGGCCTTTCGAATGACACAAAAATGTGACTGTGTTTGTCGGCCAAAATACCTCCTTTTGGGCCAAACGTGAACGCGTGGGTGAATTAAATCTAACAGAAAAATTCCATTAATTTCATTTCCAGGTGTTGTCTCTTAAGGTCAATCACGTGAAAGAGGGACACAGATCAGGATTGCAAATGGGGTTATAATATAGGGCAAAACCTTTTTCAAGTGGGTTTTTTTTTTTTGCACAGCCACTTAGATGGCCCTTCCTTTATTTGTTTTGTACTTTTGGTAAATAATTTTTATTTTAATGTAATTTCAAGCTTTAGAAAAGTTGCAAGGAAGGAATGCAACTCCTATATAGCCTTTACCCGGACTTATCAACTGCTTGGATTTTGCTCCATTTGCTTTTTCATCCTCTTCCTCCTCCACTTTCTCATGAACACACACACACACACTTTTGTGGCAACCACTGTGTGGTGTGTATTTTTTTTTTACATTCTCTTACCTAACCACAGATCAATTAAACATATCTGTTTAGAAAATGTTTATTGAAAAAACAAACAGTTGACAAGGCATCATGTTAGATGCTGGAAATAAATAGAATGAAAAGCCAAAATAGTTCAAAATAGTGCTGTGATTATGGGGAAGCAGGCTTATTATCCCGGTCTTGAAATGCTGTCTAAGCTGAATGAACTTAAATCACACATGAATGACAATTATGAATTACCCAGTTCTGCACTGGGTCTGCCCCTGTTAAGGAAATGAATCAGTAGGGGCCCCACCTCTCCACTATCTCTTTATAGTTCTGGATGTAAATAAGTCTCATAACTTGGGGAAAAGAAGTACAAGTTTTCAGGGTTGGGTTTGTTCATGTTCCGGAGTCTGGCCACTAAGGAAATGTGTGAGGAGGCAACATCTTTAAGAATGAACAACACCATCAAAAATGGCACTGGAGTCAAGCGCAAAGGGCAGGTACTGCCCTTTCATATTCGAGCAGGTTATGGTATTTGCGGATACTGCTTTGAAGAGAAGGCTAAAATCCAACTACAGGAGTCAAGGAGAGAAATTCATGGTGAACAGAAGAGCAGAGCATGGACACAGGAAGGGGAGGAAGAAGTCAGAGGCTGGGCACAGAGAGATGAGATACTCTATTCTCAGAAAGACAAGGACTGTCCTGGGAGAAACCCCAGGCCAGCCACCCAACACAAAGTGGAAGAGTTCCATGTCCCTCCTTTGTCCTTTCTCTCCCTTCTTCTTGCAAAACAGTCAAACAGCCACTACTTTCCATTTAAAAAGACTCAAAGACAAACAGTTCTCAGATGTGTGACTTCTCTCCATCATCATAACTGTCAAGAGAACACCTGACCCAAGGGACAGGGCGATGCTTAGGGAACAGAATCTGGTGCCTTTGACAAGCCACCAAATATCCTGGGGCCTGGTTCTTCAAAGATGGCAACTATTTTCTTTCTAAACATGGTCTAAGGACATGAAAGAGTTTTAAAGAAGAAAAAAATTTATATGAATATAAAGAATTAAAGTTACTGTTGATGTATACCGACCGGCACCGTTACTTCCATTGTGACTACACAGAGTTCCCTGAAGTGGACCACTGACATCTGGAGTAGGAACAACATGTTAATATAAAAAAAAAGAATGTTGACATGTGAACATATGAGTTTTATCATTTTTTTGAGTTTGGGAGGGCCCTAGCTTCCTGTGGAGCAAAGAATTTTTCCAAGCCATTAGCCACAATTCCCAGCTCCCTTGGAGTCAGCTTCCAACCAATTCCTACATAAAATTTCTGACACCAGTACACACTGCACATGTGCAAACATGCACTTGTGTGTGCACCCACTCATCATGTATAATGGTCTACAGAGCAGACAGCATCTTTCCGGTTGTCTTAGGTACAGCAACAATTGTAATAACCCAGTATACGCTTGGCTGTGAGGTACCACTTGTTACTCAAATTAGAGTATGGCTTCATTCATCCAACACAGTGATGTAAAGGAGAGGTTCCTCCTAAAATTTATTGTCTAGGTGCATTCGCTCCATTCATTCATTCATTCATTCATCCTTATCTTTAAAGAGCAGTATTGAATGGTTCTGGGAAATATCAGAAAGGAAGCAACTGAATTTATTCCATTAAAAGTCAGAACTTAAAAAAAAAAAGATGTATCCATTGTGAGGAGAATGTTTCCAAATTCCATCATACATTCTCTTGCTTTCTTTAATGATGGTATGTGTGTAAATTATGTATGATTTAGCCTTTGGCTGATCGTTTGTTTTCACCCTGAGTTAAAAAAATGAACAGAAAGAACATTGGCGGAAGGGTTCAAGATGCAGGAGTTCTAATCCAGCCATCCAGCTGGGTGTGGCTCAAGAACCTCAACTAGGACACATGGGAGATTCAAGGGCCTCCTCACAACGTAGCTGATGTGCACGGCCCACCGCTTTAAGATGGTTAACCAATTTTGATAGGTTTTTTCCCTCTCCCTGCTCTCATGATGTTTGGAATCCTGCTACTGGAGTCTCTTCTTAAGTAACCTTTTAACTTTGCCCACAACCCACAACCTCCAAATCTTTTAAAATTTGTTGCTTTCACTATTTTGTAAATTGGGCAACTTTTCTTTGAAAAAGTTTGTCTAAAATATTATATAGAATGATTATGCTGTGGACAAGGGCTCAGGCATTGCTCCCATAGCACAGTTATCACTGGTTAAAGAAGATAACATACAGTATGGGAAGGTATTATTCAAATTAAAAAGCAGCTTTATTATTTTGTTATGCTATTTTAGTCATTTGGAGACCTTTATTTTTCTGATGAGCTGAGTGCTGAACCCAGGGTAGCTAAGGATTTTATTATTTTGATTGACCTTGACATATATGTATATAAAGTCGAGACTTTACTAATTTGCCTTGAAAACCTTAGTAAGTGAGCACAGTATATGAAGGTCAAGAGGCAGTAAAGAGTTGACAGTTTCACTAGAAGACAGAGTCTTCCAAAGAAGCAACAAGAGATGGCAATTGTAGCAGTGAAAATCACTTTGGCGTAGCACCTACCAGGAAGAAGACTTTGCCGCTCACCCTATGGGCAATGGGAGAGGACAAAAGGCATGTGAGTAGGAGGGTGCCACTCCAGGTCGCAGGGAAAATTAATAGGACAGTGATGGTCAGGCCAGAGAAAGGAAACCTAGGACAGGCCTATTAGCTCATTATCTCCAAGAGAGCCTGAACGTGGTGACCTGGGGGGAGAAAGTAAAGGAATAGGAAAGTGAGAAACTGCATCAGAGATAGTTTGGAGTTTTAGGTGACTGACAGACTATGTACCAATGTGGAAATAGTACACAGGCAAATCAGACACAGTAAGGGTTGGAGGGGGTTGAGAATCAATTCCATTAGACGCATTGAGGTGATAACTACATCAGTTCTGGTAGGGTTCCTGTAGTATTCATCATTTTCTTGGACCAAGTCACCAAATCAAATCAAAGTCATGTGATGAGAAAACAAAATAATTTTCAGTGGCTGCCATTGTAAATGAAGTCTAAGGTCACACCCCTAATTACTAACGTTTTCCCCAATGTAATCCCAGTCTAGTTCCTATGTGAAGACCAACCAGCCTGGCATGGTAAGGTCCTTATGAATAAGTATTTCATGTGTGAACATGCTCAGGGAAGCTGGAAATCCTTCGATCACCCAGAACCAGAACAGATGCTGATTTAGGAAGTCAGTGGGGCTGACATTCCCGAGGTGTCCCTGCTAAGTGCCACCCAGCAGGCCACAGCCTGTGTAAGAACTTCTTATTCAACTGCTCGTTAACAAGAGGATGAAGATCACACATATTCTGCCAAGTTACTCTAATTCTTGCAGGCTAAACGTGCAGGTGAATTAAATTTAACTACAGACTAATTTGGTCGTACAGAAACCAGGAACGCTTCCATTCTTCTTGATACACAAAATATAACCCTTACGGATATAAGTATTTCCTGGTTTATGATGCTCTTAACTTAAAACAAACAAAAATAAAATAAAATAAAAAAACCCCCAACAACCCTGACACCTATAAAAGCCATAGGTTGGCAAAAATGATTACAATCAAGATTTAAATTTCATAGCAGAGACGCTGCACTGCTCTCTCTTTAAAGCCTTCACACACCCAAAGAGCAGTCAGTCAATGCCTGTGGTCTGCTGAGGACAAAAGTCACTGCCACCAAAGCACAATCCAATTTGATTTATGTTGACATGAACTCGAAAGATAACGGTAATGAAAAGTAAACATTTTATCTCAGAACTAAAAACATAATGAAGGTATCTGAAGACACTGCTTCCGAAACATCCCCTTACTGCAACTACTACATGCTACCAATTAGCGGCACTAGGCCTCGTGCCCTTCGGCATTTTCAGTATTTTCCAGGTAAAGCCCCATCCAGCTTGTACATTTTTCAACAACTGAGTGGCCCGTCATGTCCCATCCAATTGCCAAGAAGCGATCCATTTTTCCAAGAGGAAATGTGGCCTCTGCGGGGCCTCCAAGCACTCTGATTTCATGCACAAATACATTCCACGACAGCACCACAGACTGCTGAACAAAAGGAGGAAACGTGATGACAAAGCGTGGTCCTTTGCCAAAGCGACGCTTTTGGGGGTCAGGTTTTTTGGCTGCAAAGCGGTACATAAAGGCAAAACACAAAACGCATGCTGTGCTGTGGGGTGGACCACGCAAGGCACTGTTCCAATGAATTCAGTATTTTCCATAATGGGGGACGCAGGTCTTTTCTCAAAATCGTGTTCCAGCCAGTCTCTTATTGATTTTCAGAATTTCTATTTTCAACTGCGGCCCAAGGAAACGGCAGCTAGACTTGACTCCAATGTACACAGAGACTCAGGTTTCACCCTGTCACCTGTTGGCTCCCGAACAACACTCCTCTTTGTGAAACTTACAGCACTCATTTGAAACAAGTTTCCAGAGAAAACACTTCAAGAAAGTGTTTGAGAAGTCACAAGACTAGAGTTGTAAAAACAAATTCCACACATAGCCTGGTTTATACTGACATAGATTAATGTGAATACCCGAGCTTTCGAAAAGGGGATGGGGGCGGGGGAGCCGGAGGGAAAGGATGTCACCCTTCTTTGGGAAAATTTGGCGATTTGCTGGGTCGACCCATGCCTGTATCTGGAAGGGACACCTCGGAGCAGGCGTCAGCACCCCCTGCGCCGCGCAAACCCTACCCTCCGCGTGGCGACAACTGCTCGAGCCGCCAGGGGGCGCCCCCGGGCCGCGGGGCGCATCCGTCCCCCAAATCCCACAGTTTCCCTGGACTCCCGCACCCAGAGGGCGAGCTCGAGACCCAGCGGTTGTAAGCGAGACTCACTGACAAGAGTCCCCCGCTCTCCGGGATAGAGTCCTCTTCGAACCCTTCTTACCGACCTCCAGAAGAAAGCCTCGCGCCGCCTCTCAACGCAGCGTCATCTCCAAAAAGACCAGCCCCGCGGCGGGTCGGCGGTACCGAGTGGCCACACGTCTATACCCCAATTTCCAACGAGAAGCCCCCTCCTCATGGGCGCGCACCCCTGCAGCCCCGAGCGTTCAGTCCCCGCCGCCCGACTGCCATCCAGCCCCGGGACCCAGACTGCGGCCCCCACCTGCGGCCGCGGGCAGCGGGGCCAAGCGCGGCCTGCAGCCCCTCAGATCCCTGAGCACCTCGGCGCGCACTCGCCGCCCACCCGCTCTGCGACCGGCCGCAGCTGCCGGCCCGCGCGCGATACCTCCCGAAGGAAAACAGGGCTGGGTGCCCTCCAGGTCACCCTCGCCCACCCATTTCCGGAGGAGACCCTAGCAGGGGGGCGACGGTGGGGCGGGAGCAACGAGCACAGGAGCCTACCAAACCGCTGCGGGCCGCCCCCCACCCCCAGTCTTGGCGCAGCGCCGGCCCCACCCGATGGGCGAGGGGGTCGCCCTCGCCCCACCGTGACGCACTCTACCCCGGCCAGTCTTCGTCTAGCCCACTTGCGGTGCAACGCGGCGATTCTCACCCCTGCAGCCCCCATTCAACCGTGGGGGGGTCCGGCAAAAGGTCCTCCTGCTCCCCAGAGACCCTCAGTCCCCGCCGGCGTCGATGACTCTGTTCCCCTTGTTAGATTTGCCTCGTCCAGACCACCGCATCCCCCACACCCCGGCTCTGCATCACCCAAGGACCTTCCACCGCAGAGAGAGAGAAACCGTCTCTACTCTGCTCCGGGAGCCCGCCCGGGACCGGAGATCTTCAAAAGTAACCAGAGCCCTCTTTTAAAAAAAAGTAACCATTTCGCTTCCTGCCGGTCCTACCCTCGGGGAAGCGCAGGGGACCCGCTGCCCGGCCCGCGATGCCAGCCCAGTTCGGTTCCCCGCTCCAGTCCGCAGGAGGCGCCTGCGGAACCTGATCTCGCCGCCGCCCTCTTTCCAGGAACTGTCACTGCTGACCTGCCAGGTCTCCACGAGGTCCCGCTAGCACGTTATTTCTCGAAAAGCTACCCACCCACTCGACCAGCCTTGCGCCTCCAGCACCCACCTCCGTCCAACCGCTCCATTACCCTGAGCCCTAGTGAGTCCAGCAGCTGAGAGGCAAATCCTCAAGGACGCTTATGTAAACTTCGCCCCTCCCGCAGGTGCACGCGCGGACCACAAAACGCTGGGAGAATATGCAAAGCCACCTCTTAAAGAAATCATCTTCACTCTGCCCATAACAATGATGTCAGCAAATGGCAAGTTTAACCAAGTTCTCCCTTGGAAGGGCTCATTAACATATGAATTCCCCACCATAGGACTCTTCTTGCATTTCGAAGTGATTCCTTCTGCTTAGCGAAGATTTATTTTTATCAGTAAATAACAACAAAAGAAAAGGGGCCAGATCACAGGTTGCACTTAATCAAGTACATAAGAGTTTTTGTAAGTAGGTTAAGTGAATATCATTATTCAAACACAAGAATGTGCCTCATACTTAAGTCTCATATTGTTTCTAAGCTATGTCTAGGTACACTAAGAGAAACACGGAAAGGGCCAAGAAAAGCAAAAAGCAAAAACCTCAAAGCAACCCCAGAAAGAAATGATAGATTAGTATCTGCAGCAAAGGTCTGAATCTCTTTTAAACTACAAATTTTAATTTCTGCAATAGTCTCCTTATCACATGGTGATAAAATGCCGAAGGCATGGACAGAAAAAAGAGGCAATATTTTTAGAGCTTTGCCATTTTATAAAAGGCTAGCAAATAAAAGCAGCTTAAAATGGTCAATTTCCTTCGGTATCTGGCTTTTTAAAAATAATTTTAGGTAAAAGAAAAGAAATCTTTGTACCATCAGGATTCCTTGGGAGTGGTTTGCAACATATATGTCTCTGCAGTATAGAACTGAACAATAGCCCATTGTAAATGTGATTTAAAAATACACAAACAGGTTGCCATAAATAGCAGTCAAGTAAATAACTCTGGCCAATTTCTATTATCTCTGCTGCAAAGCAAGGCAGCTGAGAAGTTGCTGCCTTCCTTTTTTTTTTTTTTTTTTTTTTTTTTTTTTTTTTTTTTTTTTTTTTTTTAGTTACTCTTTTAAAGTGGCAGAGACAAAAAAAAAAGTTGTGACTCTGCTGGTAGGCTAGTTTGGAAACACTGAGTGAAACAACAGGATTTAAAATTCAAATTGACTCTC
>PVKU01008534.1:0-72794 GCA_004027475.1 Anoura caudifer
TGAAGAACTTATGACACATGGACATAAACTAAAGGGGGGAATGTGGGTGGGAGGGGGTGTGCAGGGTGGAGGGGAATGATGGGGGAGAAATGGGACAACTCTAATAGCATAATCAACAAAATATATATTTTTAAAAATGATAAAGAGGGATGCTACAAAATTATCAAATGGAAAAGTGATCATTTTAAATCTACATTTCCATGAACATACACAAAGTCTTGTGTGGGAGGGACAAATGAGAGCAACCTCAGGGTCAGGGCCAGGGTTACTGTGTAATTGACAGGGCCCCACCTTCCAAAGGGCAGCACCTCACAGAGCAAACAAACAAATGAACAAACAGACAAGAAAGAAAACAAATAGATCAGTCCAGAAAATGTCCAGTCATTGTTAATTTAATGAAAATGATTTGTGTGACATTGAAATCGATGTAACCCGGCAGCCAAGGAGAGTGGACTGGAATGCGCATGGGTGAAGTGACGACTTCACTGTACTAATCAGTGGGGGGCAGGTAGATGCTGTTGAATGAGCTTGTGTACTGTGTGACTGTCACATTCAAAATGACTGAGTGAGCAGAGCAACAAATCTGCATTAAATTTTGTATTAAGCTTAAACATTTTCATTCCTCTGTGGAATCTATTCGGATGGTTCAGGAGGCCACAGCTGTGGGCAACTGGTGATAGGCAGCTTCATCACAACAAGACCCTGCTCATGCATCACGTCTAAAGTACCTGTGTTCTGTGGCATATACACAAAGTGCAAGGCCTGATTCTGTCTTGGAAGAGTTTACAGTCTTATTTGGAAAAATCCAGCTGATCCACTTGCACATAAGATAGCCAGTTGTAATTTTGCCCAGGTAGCAAGTCATAAGCCTTAGATAAATATTACAAGCAATGCTGTAGACAGGAAAGTGGTATAATTTCAAGGTTTTGTGGGAGAGATGGAACTTTAATAAAGTCTAGATCCAGAAATATAATTTGTTCAAATTTATGTGGAGAAAAAGAATTCTAAGTATCAGAAACAATGTGAGCAAACAATTTAAAATAGGAATCGGGGTAAGATGCAGTTAATTTGAAGGTCATTTCTAGAAGTAATAAGGGCAACAGCATAGCATAGTGGCTTTGTGGATGTTACCAATATTTATGAGAGAGTAGTCTAATATCCTACAGTTACATATGAAACAGAGGTCATTAAACTTTTATCTTCAGGTCAAATATAACCACAAAGAGGATGGCTGTCTTTTCTTGATAGTCAGTCCAAAAGACTGAGTTTACAGAAGCAGAAGAAAAAAGTATGAAATTGAGCTCCCCTGTAACACATCCACCTTGATTATTTCGGCTGTGAAAAGTTATCACTGTTAGTGGTGGGCAGGATTTGTAGGTTTGAGCCCGTGGGACATTCTGCAAAAGAAAAGCAATTTAGCACATCCCTTTTGGTGCCTGCAGTGGTAATGAAGTAGAAGAAATAAATTTTTGCTTTCTGGCTGCCTAGCTAAATTGTAAAATAAACACCTGAACCTGCATTAAGTCATTATATACATTTTCAAACAGCTCACAAACAGTGGGCTGAGTGATATGGATTTTCACCTTCACAACAAATGTGTGAAAAGAGGAATAGTAGCCATGCAAATTTATAGTGATTATATTTTTACTTTTTTATTTTTCAATTACAGTTTTCTTGCAATGTTATTTTGTATTGGTGTCAGGTTTACAGCTTAGTGGTTAGATAATCATATGCTTTGCAAAGTGTTCCCCCTGATATTTCCAGTACCCACCTGGCACCAGACATAGTTACTGCAATATTATGACCATATTCCCTATGCTGTGCTTTACAGCCTCATGACTATTTTGTAACTACCAATGTGTATTTCTTAGTCTCTTCACCTCTTTCACCTAGTGCCCCAATCCCTCCTCCCTTCTGTCAATCATCAGTCTGTTCTCCGTATTGACAATGTTTTTTTTGTTCTTTTATTTTGTTCTTTAGATTTCGCATATAAGTGAAATCATATGGTATTTGTCTTTCTCTGACTGACTTATTTAAATTTATAGTGATTATACTTCTCAAAATAATTTTTCAAGAAAACCAAAGATTCAAAATATGATTTTTTAGGGGGATGGTAGAGGAGGAATAAAGAGGAGAGTAAGTGTCAATGTGAACTTTGTTCTTCAATCACTCCTGAGTTATATTATTTCAACTCTCACATCAGTCACAACTTCAGCATCAAGACTTATTTTTCTTTTTCAATCTATCAAATTTAGTCTATGTTTAATAGTCAACAGAAGTAAATGAAATAGAACCTCTTATTATCTATTTTTAAAAAATAAAGAACTGAACCCTGGCTAGTGTGGCTTAGTTGGTTGGGTCATTGTTCCATAATCAAAAAGTTGCAGGTTCAGTTCCTGGCCAGGGTACATACCTAGGTTGCAGGTTTGATTACCAGTCAGGGCACGTACAATCCCCATTCCTGTGTATGGGATTTCCTATCCAGACACATAAAGGAGGCAAGTGATAATGTTTCTCTCTCACAGGATGTTTCTCCCTTCCTCTCTCTCTAGAAAGCAATTGAAAAAAAAGTCCTTAAGTAAGGAAAGAAAAAAAAGAACTGAGGCACAGAGGCTTATTTGAATCCCAGGCAACCTGACTCCAGAGTTTATGTTCTTACCTACTTTTTATTTCCGCCCTTAAAGCATAGTGGTGTACAGAGAGAGGGCCCTTTCTAGAAGCTCAGTGAAGTGATATTGAAAATGGAAAAGTGCATTTGTGCTGCCTGTCACTACCAGAACCAATAAGAAGAGACAAGGATTGAATATTCATGGGCACTTCATTCACATGCCAGCCATCTGAGAAGACACCAGTTATGTGTTCTGAAAACTGTCTTAACATCTCATCTCAAGCTGACCTTTTTATAAGGAGAGGAAAAGGGTAGATAAGGGGTTTGGGAAAAGATTAATCAGATAAGAGTGGCCATTTTCCTATTATTTCTGAATCTACTGACCAACAATTCTTCATCTGCATCACCATGGATGTGGATGTCCCCTCCCTGGAAGGCTCAGATACCCTCTTCATTGCTTGCAGACCCCCTGGGGCACAAAGGTTGAATTGCTTATTGACTTTCTGGAGTCATGCAGGTCACACATCCCATTCCAGTTCCTGGAATAACAGCTTTCCACATGCATTAGTAACATAAGCCTTTCAACTATAACTACAGCTAAAATCTTTGTCTCTTGAGATCCCCTATCAAAATCAAAATTCCAGTATAGCCTATGACTCTTTTCCATTGGAAACTCAGTTTTTCATAGGAAAACAAGAGAAAACATACTTAGTTTGTAATTCTCATCACAGGCATCTTCATTTCTGCAAGGAAGACTAGTATTTATCTAGCCAATATTTACTGAATATCTTCCAGCTGAAAATCATACAGTATTGGGAAATATTTAATTCTAATGATTACTGGAGAAAAGAGGCCCAGGAGTTCCACAACTTTCCTAAACTTGCATGCAAAGATTTGACTTTAAGAAGATATATATTTTTCTGAATAGGATGTCCAAAGCCATCATCAGAATTTCTAAGAATTAATGATGCTTTCAAAAGTAGTAATGAAATGCTGTCTGGGGTACAGTGGACCATGGAAGACTGGCTGGGGGCCAGGCCACTTACTTGTAGGCCACACATGCCTCAAGTCAGCTCATTAATACCCAGAGTCCACACAGGGATGGGGGTTTCAAACTTGGTAGTGTTGTGTGATTATTGTCCAGAGCTCTCCCGTTCAAATGAGGATTCGAGAGCCTGAGTCTGGCCATCTGTCTAACACTTTCCACAGGAGTGATGGAGTGACCGGGAGACCACTGGCATCAGCACCTTGAGCACTGATGTACTATTGCTTTGTTGTGTACTTTTACTTGTGACACAAACTTGTTCATCACGTTGAGGAAAAATTAAAAGTAAAATCTCTCAACCTAGAATAGCCTTTCCACAAATACAGAAAATTTAAAAAAACACGTGACTATTGAATAAACATTAAATCAGACTGGAGTGTGCATCAGCAGTAATCTGCTAATGATTTTTAGAAAGACAGGAAGGAGTCCCATCCTTTATATACCATCTCAGATATAATGCATTGCATACATGTTCTCAAGGTTAACAGTAATTTTTCTTCTTGGAAAAAGACTTGACCAAACTGCTTGCTCTATATTCTTTCATAGTTAATCTCAAATTCACCTGGTAAATGGGCTGGCCAGCTGGGCTAGCTAACTGCTTTTATCAGAAGAAAGAATAAAACTTCTGTACCTGTATGACAAGCTGCTGTTTACATCTATGGACAAGGCCTCAGGCTCAACTTTTGATGACTAGGATGCAGCAACTCCAGCTTCCCTGATGTTTACATTTCAAGGAGATGACACTCCAGCTTTTCTTAAGAAAACTTTCCTGAGTGGAAACATTGGTTTATTTATCCTTTAAAAAGATTTACTGTAGTCCCTCCTTATTCAAAGGGGATACATTCCAAGATCCCCAGTGGATGCCTGAAACCAAGGATAGTACCAAACTGTATATATCCATATTTTTCTATACACGTATCTATGACAAGGTTTAATTTATAAGTTAAGCACAGTAAGATATTAACAACAATAACTAATAATACAATAGAACTTTTATGACAATATACCACAATGAAAGTTGTATGAATGACTTTGGGACTGTTATTAAGTAGAAGAAGGGTTAGTTGAGCACCAGCACCGTGACACTGTGACAGTCGAGAAGATAATCGAGAAGGCTCAGTGGCTGATGGAGTGGTAGCACACACAGAGTGGATGCTCTGTACAGGGATGATTCATGCCCTGGGCGGGATGGAGCATGACTGTTCAAGATTTCTTCATACTACTCAGAACTAGGTGCAATTTAAAACTTAGGAATTATTTAATTCCAGAATTTTCTCTGTAATATTTCCGGATCATGATTGACTGTCCTTAAGAGGTGGGAAGTGAAACTGATAAGGTGGGACTACTGGACATGCACATTAAAGGGAGAGAGAAAGGGGTTATCACCAGGTGTTTCAAGGCAGTGTTCTAAGAAAGGTAGTGGAGGAAAGGTCCTTTGACCTTTGGCATCAAGGAAAAGTCTAAAAAAGTTAATTTTTCCTTACAAGTGTAAAATTGTTCCTTCCCAGAACTACAATGTTAAGGAAAAGACGGGGCATTGGTGTCACATGTAATCTTGAAAGGGAAACCTTTTGCAGCGTTGGTGGGAATGCAGATTGGGGCAGCCACTATGGAAAGCACTATGGGGATAACTCAAAAAACTAAAAATGGAATGGCCCTTTGACCCGGCGATCCCACTTCTGGGAATACATCCAAAGACACTCAAAACACTAATTCGAAAGAACTTAAGCACCCCCATGTTCATCGTGGCATTATTTACAATTGCCAAGATAGGGAAGCAGCCCAAGTGTCCATCAGTAGATGCGTGGATAAAACAACTGTGGGGCATTTACACAATGGAATGCTACTCTGCCATAAAAAGGAGGAAAGTTTTAACCTTCGCAACAGTATGGGTGGACCTGGAGAACATTTGCTAAGTGAGATAAGTCAGTCAGAGAAAGACAGATACCATATGATTTCACTCATATGTGGAATCTAATAAACAAACTGAACTAACAAACAAAATAGAGATGGACTCATAGATAGAGAGCAGGGTGACAGCTAGGCGGGGGAGGTTGGGAGGTGGAGGGATGGAGCAAAAAGGAAAAAGGACTCATAGACCTGGACAACAGTGTGGGGATTGCATGGTGGGGGTAGAGTCATAAGGGGGATAAAAGGCAATAAAAATAAAATTAAAAAGTCAATAAAATAAAATGGGACTTTTTTTTAATTTCTCAAAATACCAGTTTTAAGTGCTGCTGAGGCCAATATATGTTTCTGGTCCTGTTCTCCAGAAAGCAGACTCTGAGAGGGAGGTCCAAGCTCAGGGCATTTAGTGGGGAGAGTCGTAGGATCAATACCTGTGGAGGAGCCAGGACAGCAGGGCTCGCAGGGAGAGGGGACACTGCGAAGCTATCAGCTCTGCTGCTGAGACCCTTCATGGCTATCATGCATTGAGGCAAGGAGCGGGGAGCTTTATAAGGGAACCAACATTGGCTAATTGTATGTTAACTCCCCCTGGGAAGGAGGTATAATCCTGAAAGAGGCAGTTCTCTTCTGAAAAGGGCAATTTCCAGAGAGGGGCTTAGCCGCCAACCAGCTGGGGAAATGCCGGCTTCTGTTCCAAAGGGGGCGGGGACCTGTACAAGACACTGCACTATCCACCACCATGTGTTTGACATTTTCTTTTTTGAGATTTAAATTCTACTGTATTTCAACACGATTCTTATATTTTTATATTGTATGAGTCATCGTGTGGGTGAACAATTTTAAAGCAAAAAAATTGGCTTTGCTAGAGGATTTCTGGATAGTCTCTACGTACTTAAAGAACAAATGCGGGAAAATAGGGTTGGATTGTTAAAAAACCAAGCTGCCTAGATTCAGTCCCCTAGTTGCATCTTTGAGCTCTCTTTTCTTTCTCCTGTCCCTCCAAGGGGTCAGCGAGGTGTAGCCTAGACACTTACAAACCTCCTTGTGGGAAGACTATGACTCTCGGTGCTTGGAGTGAACATTATCAGGATTAAATCCATAGCTTGGCATGGTTATTGAGGGTTTTTTGTTTTAGACAATAAAGCGTTACCTGTGATAAATAGCAATGTATGTTTTAATTATGTAGTTTGCCAATTCTAATGATCCATTGTGGAGCACCTTAATAAATCAGTCCTTTCCAAGAAAGTTATAACATTACTGTACCTTGAAAAGAAAATTTTCCTACCTGTGTTGTTCATAATTTGTAGTTATGCAAACAATAAAAATGTTATCTAAGACACTTACTACTGAAAAGCCTTTAGTGTTTCTGTGTCTTTAGGATGCACAAAGGCCAATTCTTATGCCTCTTCTGTAAAGTTCTCAGTGTTAGATCCAAGCAAGGGTATCCCTTCCTTCATGACTTAAAGAATACCATGTGACTCTCCCCTAGCTCTACCCTCCCCTGCGGGAAGGCAGTCTCTGTGGTCAAGGACATATGCTCAGCTTCAGAACTGGTTCCTGCAACCCTCACTTTTCAGGTCTTCCTTTAGAATTTTGTGCTAAATGGCTACCTATTTCCATGGTCTAGGTAGGCCTGACCTGAGTCGGTTCTTGACAACAGACATCATTATACATGTGTGAGTCCCAGAACTCATGAGTAACTTATAGAAAGCTGCTTCAGACCATGCTCTGTGTAGCTGGGACTCTAATTCCCTATGTGTGCATTCCAATATCCTCTGAGTAACCAAAGTTTAGCCTTTAGGGTAGGAGTGTGAGCTTAGAGCTTGGATGAGCATGCTGGGGTTTCTGTAACTCTGTGTGTGTGTGTGTGTGTGTGTGTGTGTGTGTGTGTGTGTGTGTCTCCTGGTACCGGACAGAGACAGGTGGGAAAAGAGGACTGGTAGACAACAGGCCATAGGCCTGCTTTCTCTCACTGTCACATTCTGGCATGAATTCCCAAGAAATCCTAGAAACTGGCTTTCCTAGTCATTTTGAGGTATTATAAGTCACAGTAAAAAAAACTGTGTTCAAGCTTTTTTAAAAACTTGACTTCTAACTTCTAAAAATTTTTCATGTGTGATGTGTAGACCTATATTTTTAAACTTCCCTCATGAGTCACAAAAATTGAAGGAAGGCTTGCTCCATGATTGAACAACTAATTTTACTATCTTTTTCAACCATGTCTTTCCCCTTGTAATGTACACCTGGAACATAGTAAACTTTTTTAACTGTTGACAGTTTCTTAAATTATTGTGTTTCTTGTCCTTCTATGTTTGCATTTGCCTCTGTGAGTGATTCCCCCCCAATAGACTGGCTGCCCCCTGTTCCAGAACCTATTGTGCATTGTCCACCAGGCCAACTTTCACTGAATTAGGCAATTTAAATATTGCCTGATGAGCCTTTCCCTTGTGTCCCTGTCCTCCTGCTTTCCCTCACACAAGTGCATTTACATACTCATTTTCTTTATTCTTCATGAAAAATGTTGGCGCCAATGAAATTATATTTTAGTTGCTAGCTGCTTGAGGAGAGTTACTCCTTCTTAGACATCCCTCTAACAATAGAGTCTAACATGGTATCTCATGAAGACTAGAAGCTTCAAAAACATGCTCATCGAACAAATGTATAAACCCTTCAGGAATGGTATTAGCATTTTTAGAATTAGAAATAAAACAGCCAAATACATATTACCCTGCGGATTTAAATGTTGAACATGGTCTCTCTCTTATTTCAGTCATCCTAGGTTGATGTGTATTTGAATTTTATATACATAACTCCTATGCTTGAACAGCTGTTAAGACATAGAGAATTAAATTACTGAATCCAGAGAGAGAATTTATGGCAGTGAATCGAGGAAAGGTTTAATATTTATTATGTTCTGTGAACAGAGCCAGTGAGTAGGCTTTTTTTCCTAACTTGACTTCAGAGCTATTGATGAAGTTAAAGTACATGTTTTTCATTACATTTGCAATAGCAAAAGAGATAAACTGCTAAAAGAAGGTTGCAAATGATGGGTGGGCGATGTATAATCCAAATGGAATTGGATTATATTTATTTTATGGCTGTTAAAGATAATGCTTAAAACTTCATAAATTTAGACAGTGGTGTGTACATTTATTCTACAACCTTGTATCATTCCTCAGAGATACTGCTGGCTTAGCACCTCAGACTTGGCTGTTACAAGGTACACAGAGCTCCGTTAACAAAGACAGTTCACATGCTTAGACGGTTTCCATACCTGGAAAAAATGCTATGGTAAAAATGGTGTCCATCCCTTTCTTATATGAAAAAAAAAAAAGAAAAGGATATAATGCCAAGGTTTTATAGACATCTAATTTAATCTATTCTAAATCATAACTCATGTCAATGTCTTCTTAATTACATTTGAATTTAAGAAGCATGACAACACAGTAACATCAATCACACACACCGTTTCTATCTACTTATATGTCTACTGGTATTGGTATAACAACGACATTCTCTTCATTATTTTTATTTTCATTTCAGAACTCATAATGTAAACAATAAATCTATTAAAATCATGAATTTCAGAAAGGCTTTGTTTGTTATATTTTTACTATCACCTTGATAAAATAAATCTTTGGTGAAATTCTGTGATAAATGACAATATTTGAAATAAGAAAGAGTCTAGATTTCTGCCTTCCTTTGCTTTCTATCCTTTTACCTTTTATAGACTAAACAAAACAAAACAAAACTCAAACTTGAAAAGAATAGTAACTTGTCCAAATTCACAGCTAGGAAGCTCTAGATCCAGGAGTTGAACTTAGGCTGGCTTGAGACCTTGCATTCTGATACACACACACACACACACACACACACACACACACATACATATATATATATAACAGAGCTAATGCTTAAAGTCATTTGTAAAGTGCAAAAGATGCTCACTGGTAGTGGTTAATAAGTCAGTATTATAAAGTGAAATTCAGGACAGGCATTGGAGGTGCAAAGAAGTTCTGACTTTAAGAACTGAAGATGAAACAAATCTCAAGTTCCTTTAATTTGCTCCCCATTTAAGTCAAAGTCTATGGGTGAAATCAAAGTGCAAGAAGCCAGTAAATACAGGCCCACTTTGCCTCTCATTTTTTCAGTTCTTAAAACAGAGTTCATAGTTTCATCCACCTCCAGAGTGGGTGTGAATATCTGATTAGTCAATGCATCTTAAGTGCTTAAAAGTGTCAGGCTCAGAGAGAGACTCAATAAAGCAGCTGTTGTTGTTATTCTTATTGCTAATATTATGTAGTGATGATGACTTTTAGGGACAGCACTGGTAAGTGATTTAAAAACACAGAAAATGGGAGTTTGTTTTAATATTCTGTCCTTACTTGGGGAATTTTGAATGTCTTAGTATCTTTAAGCCTTCGTTTTCTCATCTGTAAAATTGAGATAATGAAAGTAATCTATTTCAGAATGGATATAAAGAACAAATAAGAATAATTAAAAAGTAAAAAGAAATAATTGATAGTTAATATATTTCATTCAAGCCATTATATAGTAGATATAATTACAACATATAAAGAATTTAAACTGTATAAAAAATTATCCCTGCAATATTTTACATTATTTTTTCCTATTGAATCTTGGGAGTACCACAGGTATTTTACAATTGTAGCCCAACTCAAATCAGAGTGGTCGACCCTTCACATGCTCAATAACCACTAGTGGGTAGTTGCTACCATATTGGACAGTACAGCATCATCACATAGAATTCTCACTCTAATTAATAAGGGAAATTTTTTATTATTATTTGCAAAATATTTCAATGTCTCTGGTTCTATTTTGCTTGCTTGTTTGTTTTGTTGATTAGGTTCCATTTGTAGGTGAGATCATATGGTATTTGTCTTTCACCTCCTGGCTTATTTCACTTAGCATAATGCTCTCCAGTTCCATCCATGATGTCGCAAAGAGCAGGAGATCCTTCATTCTTTCTGCTGTGTGGAATTCCATTGTGTAAATGTACCATAGTTTCTTGATCCTCTCATTTACTGATGGGCACTTAGGTTGCTTCTAGCACTAGACTATTGTAAATTGTGCTGCTATGAACATTGGGGTGCATAGGTTCTTTTGAATGGTGTTTCAGGGTTCTTAGAATATAATACCAGCAGTAGAATTGCCCGGTCAAATGGCAGTTCCATTCTTAGTTTTCTGAGGAAATTCTGTACTGTTTTCCACAGTGGCTGCACTAGTCTACATTCCCACCAACAGTGTACTAGGGTTTCTTTTTCTCCCCTAACCTCAGCAGCACTTGTTGTTTGTTGATTTGTTTATGCTGACCATTCTGACTGGTGTGAAGTGGTATCTTATTGTGGTTTTAATTTGCATCTCTCAGATGACTAGTGATGCTGAGTGACCTTTCATGTCTTTGGGCCTTCTGTATGTCCTCCTTGGAGAAGTGTCTGTTCAGGTCCTTTGCCCATTTTTTAACGGGGTTGTTTGTGTTCCTGGAATGGAGTTGTATGAGTTCTTATATATTTTGGAGATCAAACCTTTGTCCGAGGTACCACTGGCAAATATATTTCCCCATATGGTTGGTTCCCTTTTAATTTTGCTGGTGTTTTCTTTAGCCATGCAAAAGCTTTTTATTTTGATGAAGTCCCATTTGTTTATTCTTTCCTTTATGTCCTTTGCTTCTATTCAACTTAGTATTGGAAGTCCTAGCCACAGTGATCAGACAAGAAAAAGAAATAAAAGGCATCCAAATTTGAAAGAAAGAATTAAAACTGTCACTGTTTGGAGATGGCATAATAGTGTACACAGAAAACCCTATAGACTCCTTCAAAAAGCTACTTGACCTAATAAGTGAATTTGGCAAAACAGTGGGATATAAAGTCAATATTCAGAAATTAAAGGCAATTTTGTATATCAAGAACAAAATATCAGAAATAGATATCAGGAAAAAAATCATATTTGCTATAGCAGCAAGAAAAATAAAGTACCTAGGAATAAACCTAATGAAGGAGGTAAAAGACCTTTACTCAGAAAACTATACAACACTGAAGAAAGAAATTAAGGAAGACACAAACAAATGGAAGCATATACTGTGTTCATGGATTGGAAGAACTGACACCATCAAAATATCCATACTACACAAAGCAATTTATAGATTCAATGCAATTCCTACTAAAACACCAATGACCAATTTCACAGATATAGAACAAACATTTCAAAAATTTATGTGGAACCAAAAATGACCCTGAATAGCTGCAGCCATTTTGAGTAGGAAGAACAAAGTAGGAGGGATCACAATACGTGGTATCAAACTATAATACAAGACCAAGGTAATCAAAACAGTCTGGTACTGGCATAAGAACAGACGCATAGATATCAGTGGAACAGAATAGAGAACCCAAAATAAATCCAAGTCTCTATGGTCAATTAATATTCAACAAAGGGAGCAGAAGCATAAAATGGAGTAAAAATAGCCTCTTCAACAAATGGTGTTGGGACATCTGGACAGCCACATGAAAAAAATGAAACTTGACCACCAACTTTCACCATACACAAAAATAAATTCAAGGTGGGTAAAAGACTTAAATGTAAGTCACAACACCATAAAAATCCTAGAGGAGAACATAGGCAAGAAAATCTCAGATATCCCCCACAGCAATATTTTCACTGATATGTCCCCTAGTCTCTTCATTTTTAACTTCAGTGGAAATGCTGCTCCTCTCAGGGGATGATGGACTTCAGAGGGCAAATGAAGAGTGTTCCCAGGCTTAAGTTTGCAGCCCAGTGAAGCACGTTGCCAACGTCAACTCAAACATGATAGCACACTCTCCCTGGGGAATCAATTTCAGTTTTTACTGACCTCACCCTAAGGACTCATGCGTACATGGGTACTCATGAGACACTAACAGAGCCAAATGACCTGCTGCAAACAGGGAGTGAATTTTCTTTAAAGTCTCATGATTTTTCCCTCCTTTTGGGGGAATGGGGTGAAGGTAGGGAAATTCTGCTAATTGTGCATTACAGTCATTTTATAAATATAAAATTAAGGTTTCAAGTGATTCAACATTAAGTAAAGTGTGGCTTTGAGTAAGTACTCTCACACACTTCAGCCTATCTTCTGGTGTGTTCATACACAATTAGAGATGCACAGCTTCTAGATGGCCTAAATTTTATTTAGGAAACAGATCATCAAAAAAGTTGTACACTCAGAATGTACTGTTTTGAGCATTAGATGAATTGTTCTTTCATAAGGAATCATTACAGAACACCATTGATATATTTATTATATTGTATTCCACTACAAAACATGACCCCTCTTTCAGGGAGACAAAAGGAAATTTTTCTCAGGCTTTGTTATGAGGAAAACTTCCTGACCTTATTTAATATTGAGTTATTGATGTTAATTTTCTCTTTACACTGTCAGAAGCCAAATTTTTGGCCCACTACTAGGTACCATGTAGAATTGCATGGTATGTATTTGATGAGTACACTTGAAATTTTATTTTTCTTCTTTTTGCAATTCTTAAATAAGTCTTTTTTTAAGAGAATTTTTAGATTCATAGCAAAATCAAGTGGGGAGTACAAGGATTCCCCACATGTTCTCTCTCCCCATATACATACAACCAGCTCACTATCAAAATCTCACACCAGAGTTCTACATGTTGTACAATCAATGAACCTACACCTAAACATCATTATCAGCAGAATTCCATAGTTTACATTAGGGTTCACCCTTGATGTTGTACATTCTATGAGTTTCGACAAATACATAATTCTACATATCCACCATTATAGTATCATGCTGAGTACTTTTACCACATTCAACATCCTCTGTACTTTACATATTACTTTCCCACAACATAAATTCCTGTTTTATTCTTGCTATTGTATCATACATATCAGACTTGAAGATATATTTAAATGAGACAAGATATAAATAAGAAAAAGATAAATAATGTTGTTATGGAGGAATGAAATGACCAGACACTGCAGGGACTCGGGAGCACGATCCTTTATTAAAGTGCACGGGCCCAGAGGAGTGCAGACTCCAAATTCTGAGCCCCGAACAAAGGATTCAGGGGCTTATATATACATTCTTTCTTCCGGGTTACGTGACACAAAGCAGGTTAGTTTGGATTCCCTTATATGGTTTGCTAGTTTCGCGCAGTGCGGGCTACTCTGCCCAACGGGGCAGGAAATGGGCTCATGCTGAGCTCTGGGTTAATTTTCTACATCAATGTCAGTTTCTCTAACCTTTGTAATGATCCCCTAATTCCTTTTCTATATTGTACAGCACCATATTAAGTGATTTCAAGCTCTTTGGTGCCAATATTCATGCTGTTTTCACTTTGAAATCTAGGCTGTACCTTTCCTTGAGCCATGGCGCATAGTTGGTGCTCAGTAATATTTTCAAAATGGGTGTAATTTTCCACTAACCACAGAATTTGGGAGTTGTGTGATTTCCTGCTTTGTGGACTGACAGTGCTACAGATACATAATAAACACTCCACAGGGGCATTATATTAAGTCTAAAAACTTATATCAGTAATGCATTTGTTAGTTTCATTGTACAAGTTTAATTTCATTGACCAAGAAGGTAAGCATTTAAAGCATCTCGTTATGTATTGCAAGCACATTTGCCAATTCATGTCTAAGTTGAATTAAAACTCCTGAAACTCCTAAACTGTACAGAAAACATCTACAGATGTATTCTGTATTAACTTTTACATTAAGTGGATTTTCTGATTTTATTAGAGTTTGAAAACCAACTATAGGCTATCAAAACATCTGTCTAGACATTTTAAAACCTTACACATTTGCCACTTACCAGAAAGACTGTCAAAGACTCATTACTTATTTTCAAAATGTTTTTTAAAATTAGAGGTGATAATGATGCTTTTTGCGATTGAAAAAATGCCTTTGAACCTTCAAAAAAGATTTTTTCTCTTCCCCAGAAGCTGAGGATTATTAATTTCCTTTCTAAATTTTACTTTCTTTCTTAATGGATAAAGGCAAAACATGTTAACCGTAAATTAATCAGCCTTCTGACATGCTCTTATCCTGTTTGCAAAGTTTGAAATCTCATTAATTTAAGATCTGAATAGCAAACATTCAAGCAAACCTACATGATAAATGCCAAAATTAATATTAAATTATGTTCCTTAGAAAGCTCTTTGACTGCTACATTTTAAAAAAATAAATGAATATAGTTGTTAATGGAAAATACTTTTATCTAAGATAGTAAGAGAATATCATTGATTAGAGCTTCTTTTCATTCTTTAAGTTGTCATTCTTTTGCATAACAATGTTATGGAGAAATTCAGGAGCAAATGCATTTACATATCTACAACTCTGTATTTACATGTCACTTGTAACTAAATTATAAATAGCAACGGCCAGTCTTCTACAGAAAAATGGAATTACTTCATATGATGATGTACGATAATCACATTCACTGACACTTCTAAACATCTCTTTCTAAAGGATGCCAGCACTGATACCCAAGACTAAATTTGGTGCCCTTGTTGCATGTTTTCGTAGTCACCGGTACTGTCCTTTTTCATAGCAATTGTCATATTTGGAATTATAAGCTTATTTGCTCAATTGCTGTTAAGAATATCTGTCTTCCTCACAAATTCCAAGAGAGTTAAAGCTTGTTTTTTGTCTCCTCCTGTCCCACCCTCCCCGCCCACCACACCCCACTGATTCCCAGTATCTGGAAGGAGATGTCCAGTTAATGTTTGTAAAATTAATCAATTAATAAATTACTCTAATACAGATGATGCATCTACAAGTAGCTGGGGGATTCAGGCATAGTCACTGAGACATTTCTTTCTCTTAGTGTTTTCAGTAAAGGCCTATTCACAACATTGTTGTGTAGTACTTGAAATTTAATGAATTAAGGGAGATTATGGTTAAAGCTTTAAAAAAATCTTTTTTCTTCCTCTCATTGGTAATCAATCCATTACAAATGTGCAAATCTGGCTGGGCACAAAGGATTTATCAGTTCTTTCCTTAAAGTTCAAAGGCCCATCAACAAATCAAGAATGATAGGTTACTTTATATCAAGTACAAAAAAATGTACATTCTCTGTCCCTATAATATCTTTAAAGGTATTACAATCAAATAATATGGTTCACCCTTGACCAGTGTGGGGCTTATGGGGTGCTGACCTTTGTGTACTCAAAAATCCTTGTATAACTTTTGACTTCTCCAAAACCTAACTATAATTGTGCCTTGGTATCTGTGGGGTAATTGGTTCCAGGACCCCTGCAGATACCCAAATCTGCAGAGGTTCATGTCCCTTCTATAAAGCTGCATAGAATAGTGCATACAGCTGGCCCTCTTGCACCTGCAGATTCCCAACCATGGGTGGAAAATACTACTTTTCATCCACAGTTGGTGGAACCCATGGATAGAAAACCTGTAGATATAGAGGGCTGACTACATTTATTTAAAAAATGTCTTGGTATAAGTAGACCCATGCAATTCAAACTTGTGGTGTTCAAGGGTCAATGTATTATTGAAAAGGGGTTTATATTCCAGGTGAGGAATAACATAACAGCTTAGAATCCATAGTACATTTAAACAGACTTAGAAGATGCTCTTAGCTAAAATGCTTGAGAATCTATAACCTTATAAATCACATTTCTGTGTTGGCTAATTTTATTTTCTCATTTAATCTTTTTCAAGATAAAACAATTCTATAAAACACTATATTTTTATTTTAAGTTAATGTTATTAAACTTAACTCTTGTATTTATGATTGTGTGTATATTGTCAAAAGTCAGAAAAACACTAAAAAGGTATAAATGACTAAGAATTAGTCACAAAAATATGGTAAGATAGCTAAACTGAATAGACAAGAAATTCTGACCTGAGTTTCCCATACATGGTTTCCCATTTTACAATGAATCCAAATGCACTCAAATATAAATACATGCACAAACCTTACCATATTGTAGAGTTAAAGTATTATCACTTTAAGTATGTCTTTAATCACAAATAACAAGATACAATATACTATGTCTTTCTGTTAGACATTCACAGTTCACATTATTATATTAAATCTAGTAAAAAACAAAACCATAAAACTTTCAAAAAATTTTTCTAACCATTTACTAATTTTAGTGATGTTAATGAGATCATGTTTGTGTCAATAATTATCACTCTATTATTTCATGAAATATGCTTTGGGAAATATTTATGTAAGTGCCTTTTAAACAGTCAATACGTCTTTGTTGAGCATCAATATGTGCAAGAATGAGAAAGTCAGGACCTCATCCCTCCTAGACTTTTCTTTTTAGGGAGACAGAAAATAATCAAGTAAAATAATTATATCTTCTGTAAGTACTTTAAAGAAATTTAACAGGGTGATACAATTAAAAATACTGAGAAGGGATGGCCTATTTCTGAGAGGCAGATTGAAAAAGACATTTATGAAGAGAGGAAATTAAAACTGAAATCTGAAGTTAGTAAAGGGTCCAGTCTGGGAAGAGCCAGGAAAGACCAAGACAGATACAAAACTGAGAATGCAAAGTTCTCGAGATAGGAACATTGTGATATTTGATAAACTGGAGATTCCATGTGTTGGTAGTACGTATAAGATCTGTCCAGAAAATGTCTGGCCATTGTTAATATAATGAGAATGGTTTGCACAACATCGATGTAACCTGGCAGCCAAGGAGAGTGGACTGGAATGCGCATGTGTGAACAATGAGAACTTCACTGTACTAATCAGTGGGGGTGGTAGACTCTATGTTGAGTGAGCATGTGTACTGTGTGGCTATTGCATTCAAAATTACTGAGTGAGTAGAGCAACGAATCTGCATCAGATTTTTCATTGAGCTTGAACATTCCTCCATGAAAACTCTTCAGATGATTCAGAAGGCTGCAGCTGTGGGCAACTGGTGATTGGCAGCTTCATCATGACAATGTGCTCATTCATGCATCTTGTCTTGTGCAGTTTTTGGTGAAATATCAAATCGCCTAGGTGATTTAGCTCCCCTGTAGCCCAGGTTTGGCATCCTGCAACTTCTAGCTTTTCCCAAAACTTAAATCACCTTTGCAAGGAAAGAGATTTGAGACCACTGATGAGATTCGAGAAAATACAACAGGGCAGCTGATGGTGACTGGGAGAGCTGTGTGAGGCCTAAAGGTGCCTACTTTGAAGGAGACTGAGGTATCACTGTTCTATGTACAATGTTTTTTTTTTTTTTAAATCTTGTATCTTTTTCAATAAATGTTTCTATTTTTCGTTACATGGCTGGATACTTTCTGGACAGACCTCGTATATTAAGTGCCATCAGAGGACCAGATGCCACTGAAGAATTAGACAGACATTCATGCAGAGACTTATAGGCACATAGTAAGCGATTTGTCATTCATTCTGTGGAGATGCACCAGAGGGCTTTAGGCCTCATAGTAACATGCTCTGTGTTACCTTCACAAAGAGTGTCTTGGCTACTTGCTCTTAAGAAAATGGAAGGAAGAGGGACAAGAATGAAAAAGGAAGATGTCTTTCAAGTGTGTTGAAGTTGTCAGTTGAGAGACGAAAGTGGTTTGAACAAGAGGGGTGACAACAAAGAGGGATAAGTTGAAAAAATCAGAATGTAATTTGGAGGTAAAGCACATAGGGTTTGCTAATGGATTTCATGCAGAGACTGAGGAACTGAGTGATTGTCATTTACTGTGTTAGCAAAGAGTAGAAAAAGAACAGGTTTAATGGGAAAACATAATTTTTATATGTTATGTTTGAGATACTTTTCACACACCAAAGTGGAGATGTCAAGTAGGTAGTAGATGAGTCAGAATACAGAGGAAATGTTGAGTTCGAGGTACACATTTCTAAGTTCTTAGAGTGCAACTTGTACGACACCAACAATCTATTACTCATACAGTGTCAAGAAAAATTGGGAGTGGTTTTGAAAATGAATAGATGAAGAGCATTCCTGGGTATAATCAATAGAAAAGTGTTTTGTCTGTAACACATTCTTGTGGGTTATTTGATTTTCTAGGAATTTTACAGGAATTTTACATTCCATTGTCTTTGAGCTACTTTGCAGCTATGTAAATTGTCGATAACTGGTGGCAACGAAAATGATTCTTGTCTTGAGATTTAAAAATAAATTTTAGACAGTTGAGTCTGCCTTCTCCAAAGCCAGTTTTGCATATATTTGTAAATTTTGGTCCACCTTGAGTTATTTTACATCAAAAAGCTTGTGTTCATGGTTCATATTTCTCTTTCATATCATCTTGCTGATTTAATGGTTTGATTATACATTCCAGAAGGGCAGAGTTATCACCTGGTTTTATTTCACCACTGCATCTAGTGTAGCTACTAAAACCAAGGCTAATCTTTTAAAATGCACATTAATAATGATGTTTATGCTACCACTTGGAAAATAATCTTCGAATACAGAGAAGAAGATATGGTCTAGCAGTTATGCACATAAACCCTGGCTTGCCCCCTAGAAATATATGTAACTTTCTGTAAGGTACTTAATGGGCCTTTGTTTCCTCATTTGTAAAATGGTGATTATAACCATACCTACGTCTTCAGATCGTTAGAAGAATTAAAGGAGTTGCAACTTGTTAGACGCCTAGGAAACTACCTGTGTCTAGTAAGCACTACATGTGTTTGTTGAATAAAATAACGACAGAGTTCAATGACTCAAATTATATTTGAAAGCTTTAAGTTTTCTTTCTAGTTTCTTTTGTTTCTTTCCTGCTCACTGAAAAGTTCTTTCAATCAAGAAGTACACAAACGGGTCAAAGCATTTAGTCAATTCTTTTCTTTTTTCATTTTTCTCCTTGTTTGTCATATGCTCACAGCTGCCATCGTCAAGGCTATTCTGAAGTACGGTGTGTGGTGCCAGAGCAGCGGGGGGCAGGGACGTATTCTTTCTGCAAGTTATTTAGGCTATAAATTATTCAGAATGTTTATTACACAACCAACATCTATTGGGTAGCTGACACCTAAATTTTTTTGGTTGGTGAAGTGTTTTATTTATTTTCTTTGAAGTGGAGAAAGGATTCTTTTCATTGTGCCTTGTCATTCTCTGATGTGTATTTTAAATCCTGTCTCTGCACACAGCATTTTTTGTAAAGAACTTTGCATTGGAACGATTTAGATTCTGCAGTGTTGTGAACACACGTGTCCAAATTCTTTGTTATGACATTTGAAATCTTGGAATACTGTGTTCAAAAACATATCCAACATTTTAAGATGTGGACTTTTTAAAATAAATCAGTAGCTTCGTCCCATTTTTTTTTATACTTATGTTTTCTTTTCTGGATTAAAAAAAAAATAAAAAAAGGTTAGCCGAAGGCAAGCTCTGGGGGAAAAACTCAAGTTCAAAATCTCAGCCTGTCTTTAAAACTTCATAATGTGTCCCTTCTCTACTTGTCCAACCTCATCTCTGATTACCAGTGTGCCTAGTTTTTAACTCTTGCTGACTTACAAGCTATGTTGCACAGCCCTGATTTTTTCTTGCCTCTGGCTCTTTACTCAAGCTGTTCCCTCTGCCTAAAATATTCTTTGCCACCATATAAACCCTGATAGAGATATTTTAAAAATCCCCTCAAATTTCACACTCTCCAAGATACCTCCCCAGATACAGACAAGATTTATATATGCCTTTCTTTATCCTCCATCAGGCATGGGTTATTATCTGCCTTGTATCCAAATATTTCTATTTATTTTTCTGTGCTTATTTATTTAATTGTAAACTCCCGAGGTCCAGTTTATTTTTTTTAAGTTTTCAGGGTTTTTCTTTAAACATTTTATTTATTTATCTTTAGAGGGGAAGGGAAGGAGAGAGAGAGGGAAAGAAATAGCAATGTATGGTTGCCTCTTGTGCGCCCCTTGCTGAGAACTGGCCTGCAACCCAGGCATGTGCCCTGACTGGGAATCGAACTGTGATCCTTTGGTTCACAGGCCCACGCTCAATCCACTGAGCTACACCAGCCAGGGCTTGAGGTCCAATTTAATTTTTAGTCATGGTGGACTGCAGGGACCTGTAGACTGTATTGTCAAGGTCAGTTTCAAATGCATGCGTCTCAGGATGCTCAAAAAAATCATCCTGCTTGATGACTAAATGCTACAATATTTCCACATACAATGTCTTAGTATTCAAACACCTTCTTGTAATCATTACCCAAATCTCAATTGTGCACATGCAAATGTCCAGGAGGAAGGCAAGTGTTCATAATTCAACTGAATCTCTGATTCAGTTGGTTTCATCTGTACTGGAAAAAATGCATTGGGATTTAGGATCTGTATTTTTAGCATATTTTGAAAATTAAATGAATTCTCCTTTTTAAATTTCCCCAACCATACTTTTATTTCTATAACCTGGTTCTTCTGTGGGTTATAAATATTCAATGTACAATACTGTCTCAATATATAAGCTATTAGCAAAGTAAAATTAAGATTACTTTGCTGAGGCAATAAGACACAGCAGTAAAGGGTCCCAGGAGTTCACTCTAGTTCCAACAAAGTGCTGTTAAAGCAGTTGGCTGTAGCAGCATTTATATGTTTTTGTAAAGTAACATTCACCAAACCATCTATGAATTTGCTAACTTGAAGATCTACACCAACTTTTGGTACCAAAGTGTTTATTTCTGCATGTATATTCTTCTCACTGACCCCAAGGTATCACTGAGAGAAAAAGAGATAAAAACTTTTCAATTTTTCCTTCTATAATTATAACAAATGGAGCAAAAATCAGGTATTGAGGCCTTACCAAGTGGTCCATGTTCTTGGGTATATATTCTTAGAGACTGATTACATTCAAGAGGTAAATTGACAAAAGCAAAATCTAACTATGCCTGTGAAATCTGTACTGTTGAGCAGAGCAGAGAGAACTTAACCCGTCACTTCGCATTAACTGATGCTTCAAAGAAGGGGAAGGGAAGACCCATGGTCATAGACAATGAGGTGGGGATGGGCTGTGGGAGTGGGGGAGGATGGAGGAGGGTAAAGGGGGAAAAATTGGGACAACTGTAATAGAATGAACAAGAATATAATAAAATTTTTAAAAAGGTCTTGTATAGAGAGGAAAGAAAATAAACCAACACATAAGATACTCCTGAGTAAAAAATAAGTTTTCTCGAATAAGAAAAAAAGTACCTGTTGTCAAGCATTATTAAATGATCCTGATGTATATTGTCTGGAAGAATATTATCTTAAATCTCTGTTATGTTATTCAGGATATTGCTTCTGCAATAAACAAAATGTCAGCCACAATTATGAAAAATTATCAGTGGGGTGGATATATATATATTTTTCAAAACTGTAATATCATGAAAAGACTTGGACTTTCCTCTTGTGAATTTTACAAGAGATGATTGGATATCTGAGCTATACTACACAATTAACCCAGACAAGGAAATTGTTGGGGAAGGCGATCTTGTGCATTCAGTCTTTCTGCCCCACTTAGCCACAGAAGAATGGCTCTTGGGCTCGGTGCAATTCCATACCTAGAGACAAAAAACTCACACAGCCTGTGCCAAGCACAGCACCTAATCTTTTGTTGAAGCATGTGGGGAATATGGCACCTGGCTTACCCCACTGCAAGGAGAGGATGAGGTATTTTATTTTGGCACAAGAAGGGTGCATGTCGGCCATGGGCAGAAAACTGTTGCCTATAAGAGAACAACACCAGCTATTGAAGCTGATCTTGCTCTGTCTCTTTGCATGAGTAAAGCATTATTGCATCTAGTGCTTGACTGTGTTGTGTTCTATGTGGCAACAGGTAGAGGTGCTTGGACTTCTATTCCTAGTGGTTGGTATTGTGATGATCTTTCCCATCATCCACATGGTTGGAGCCCTCTTCTGGGACTGGTGATAGGTGGTAATCTGCTCTGACAAAAATCACCATGATTCTTCATGTTCGTATGTTTTGTGAAGGACAAAGAAGAACTGGACTGTTTACCTACATCTATAAATGATGCATGCTGTTGAGATGAAACTGAAACATCCCTTGAAAATGAAAGATTCAAAAAGAAAAAAAGGGAATTTTTTTCTTTCAATAAAATCACATAATTGATTTTATTCCAAATTTTGCTCTTATCCTTATGTCTAAGGATTGACTTGATAGATCATAAAAATGAAACATGAAAATGTTTTCTTATTCTGTAGTCATGAATGACTGATAAAATCAATCATTCAAATGCCTCATTCTCTGTCACAGAGGCATTTACTCAAAGTTTATTACTTTATTTATTTACCAGGGTATTGTATATCATGCATCTTATTTTGGCCTACAATGTTTCGTTATGCAAACAAATTGCATAACTACATATATTTTTTTAAGCACTGGTTTTCATAAAGCTAAATTTCCCACCTACTAAAATATTCAATGACAAATAGTATTTATTCTTTTTAACTTTCTACAGTGTTTGGACTGTAAAATAATCCTCTCTATCCCAATTTCATTAATTCAAGCCTTTTCATCATTGTCTGCCTGTAATATTTTTCTTCAATAAATTTTGAAAATATTATAACATGATTATCAAGAATTTAATCACCAAAATTAGATTTTGGTTGTGATTTTTTTCTCTTGCTACAAGATTACTAATCATTATAAGAACCACTTTTATTCACATATAAAATTAGAGATTTTTGCTTCTTCTTACTTTTCATTGGATTTCCTGATAGTTAGATTCCAAGTTTCATGTTCCATGTTAGTTAGATTATTCTTTCTTTTATTAACTATATTATTCTTTCTTTTATACATATATTAACTATAATATATGTATTTTACATCTGTAATTTTATCTCCATTTTGTCCTATAAAATACAATAGAAATCACTAAGTAATTTGAAATACTGTAATAAGAGGAAATGTGGGTACTTTGTGCTTATGATTCCATTTGTGCTGAAATATAACAAAATTAATAATGACTTCTTGACAATTGGAATGAATGGCACAGTAATATATTTATGTCAAAACATGAATAATTCAAAATAAAAATAAATGAGTATATACACACAACTACATTGAAGTTTTACATTTTACTAGTTATTTGAGTTCTATGTAACTCAATCTTGCTATTCATACAGTATGTTATTAATAGACACTACCACATTCTTCTCTGTGAGATATATAAGTGAATGCAAGTTAAGTGCTGAAAATAAGTAATGAGATATAATGAGTAGACATTATTTTTTTATTACGATGTGAGTTTTCCTGTTCCTGGTTCTCAGTGAGCAGTTTAATACTTCACAAAGCTAATCTTATCTGCAATGGAGAGATTTCAAGTGTTGCCAAATTTCTCCTTATTGAAACAAGCAGTCGAGGATTGCTCTGTAGAAGAATTTTAAGTATAAGATCATTTCTACAAATTTACTTGTTACAACTAGCTTATTCTGCATCGCATTATTATTTTTTTATTATTGACAAACTAAAAAAATATATTTTGATCTTTCAACTGTTAAACCAGTTTATTTAATATATTAATATCAGTTTGGAAGTTCTTGATTTGCTCTTTGCTTACATTTGTATTTAAACTTAATTTACTTATTAATTTTTAAGAGGTATAAGTTTAAAGAATTTAGATTTGCAGATATTTAAAAGACATTGAGTCAAAATTGAGAGACATTTAAATGAAAATTGAATATCTCTGACATAGTTTTACTGTTATTAAATGAAATCTATGAATGAGTTTGAGAAATGCTGGCATGACTGCAGACTTAAGGAAAGGGAAATGAGACATCATCATGAAGTGGAGGAATGAAGGATGACTCGAAAGTACCTTGGGGGAGTGCCACCTATGGGCATGAAGATTCACCAACCATATTCCCCTTTAAGAAAATACTTATTGCCCTGGATGGTAGGGCTCAGTAGATTGAGTGCTGGCCTGTGAACCAAAGGGTCACCAGTGTGATTCCCCATCAGGGCACTTGACTGGGTTGTGGGCCAGGTACCCAGTTGAGAGGTGCACAAGAGGCAATCACATAGATGTTTCTCTCCCTCTCTTTCTCCCTCCCTTCTCCTCTTTCTGGAAATAAATAAATAAATAAAATCTTTTCATTAAAGACAAAAAGAAAAAAATACTTGTTGCCTCCAATTCTGTGAGTACTGTCAGTGGACTGCATTCAACTCTCAGCCTCCCGGGGGATGCTGCCTCGCCCCAATTCAGGCCCTTTCACGCATGGCCAACATCCAATGACTAATTCAAAATGGAATTATAATAACCTGGCTATTCTTACCACCCATGGGCAACTCTGATGGGCCATTGCAGCTCTAGATTCCCTGAAGAGTTCACCAAAATGGTCAAACCTGCACCTAAACTCTACCCCATGCCAAATGCTTCTGCATTTCTCTCCCTTCCAGATATATTGATACTAAGGACACTTCCTAACACATGTACTAAAATTCCATTTAAGGTGTGTTTCCTTGAGTACCCATACTGCAATAATATCTATTTCAGATTTTTCATTTTATAATTGAAGTTTGTCTCTCTCATATATTGAGAATTGGGTTTTCTTCTGTTCAACCTGTTCACTTCTTTGGAAATGGTGCCAAAAAGAAGCTAAAATGTCTGTGGAACAAAGGGATCAAGTGATTGATAAATCCTTAAACTGGATAAATTCTCTTTGGCAATACAAACATTGATTAAAATCATTCTTTAATAAGTACAAGCCTGAGTGTCAGGTTCAGCAGCTCAGGGTTTCTGGAATAAGGAAAAACTGCAATAAAAAGAACCTGACTTGTCACTCTCTAAGTTGCTAAGATGTGATATAAAGCATAAACTCACAACCACAGTGTTGCATAAAGCACAAGAAATACTTGAGACATAGATCAATAATGAAATTCTCTTTCTTAAGACCATTTTGGAGGTGTGTTTACAGAGAGGAAAAGAGAAAGGAAGAGAGATCTTGCAGGAATTTTGCTTTTTAAAACTCTTGTGCTGTTTTCCAATGGGGTACTCAACTAACATGTCTTTTTTGTTTTCTGTCTTCATAATTTATCTGTGGTTAGTTACTTGTGAAACTGAAGCACTCAGGTTTCAGCAGGTTGGTGGAAAGCTTTGACTATTGAGCAGCCTTACCTGTAATGATGGTTGGTCACAGAGCTTTTATTTGTTTGGGGGATGATCTGAGGCAAAGCCAGTTTTAACTTTCGTGTCTTCAAGCCAATGGAAACATAGACTATAGGAAACATAGACTATAGACTAAACTTTTAATGCACTTAAAAAGCACTATCAAGAAATAAGAAAATTTTAGAGACTATCTGAGTGTTACTCTTAGGCTTTAGATAATTTCATTTAAAACAAATTGGTTGACAAATTTTAAGAATCAGATCAGTGTTTTATTAAGATTTTAATGTATGAGCTGAGCAAATACAACAAAATCCATTCTTCCAGGTACACTTTCTAATTTTTAGAACACAATGCAATGATTATTTATCTCACATAAATAGCATTGTAGTTACAATTGTTTTCTTTATAACAAGCTATTATTTTTAAGATCATAATTTCTAAAGAGGAAATGGCAGCAAAATACATCTGCCTTACAATGAGATACTCCAGTCTCATGGTCATGATCATTTAGATAAGCATTTTCCAGTCATGGGGAGGATGGAAACTTGCCATTAAGTTTTGAAGTCATTAGGACAGTAGCTTATATTCTTGATTAGCAGTTAAATCTCTGCTCTATGTTCTTTCAATCAAAGATATTTTCTCAGGTGAATAAATATGGGAATGTTTTCAATATTTAATATCTAAGCGATAATCTCTGTGGCCTACTCATGGATATAGTTTTCCAAAAGAAGGTCATTATTTTGGTTCAGAAGAAACAAGGAGTTCATTTCTTTATTGTTGTTTTGTTTTAGTTTTTCCAAAGATTTATATTTTTATTTTGTTCAATGCTGCAGAAAATAGTATTTTGGCATGGCTTCTTGATGCTGTTATTGCCTGCAGTTTATTTACTCAGTTGAAGCTTTAGCTTTTTACTGTTACCTAGTCAGCTGTGGACTCAGATCTGCTTCTGTTTCCAAGATATTCCAAGTACAGCCAATACTTTAGCATTGATTTCCATGACATAATCTGCATTGAAAATTATATTTTCATTTCAATTTAGGCTGAATGAGAGCAGGTTTAAGAGTGTCTATATGGAATCTTTTGAAATAAGCCATGACACTTATTTTTAATTCTAAAATTAAAAGGAAAATAAATTTTTCCATTTTTGAAAATGAACTTGCTTTTGTGGATTTATTTTTTAAGTTAGATTTTATGGTCAAAATAGTCCTATGTAATTCTGAAGTTTTGATAGTTGCCACCTGTAATAAAGGTGTTAGAAGTAGGCAGTAACAAATGACAGAAGAATATTTGTTAAGAAAAGTTTTCTTTTATGCAAATTATTGACTTTTTGGCAATATAGTAAAGTCACTAAAATTTACAATTTGTATTACTTTAATAAGATGACTATACTAATCCAGTGTAATATACAAGGGAAATCTCAACAAACATGATAATTTTACATAGATGCCATTGGTAATTGCCTTAACTAGTTAATTAAAGTAAAGCTGAACTGTATAAAGACAAACAAATTAACATTATATACTTCAGTTTCTCCTGGGGACAGTACATTTAATTTAAATCTAGAATGCTAATTGCTGCAGTTAGAATATTGCTAAAAATGAACCAATACTAGTTGAATGTACAGGTGTGACAGCCTTGAGAAATGACTAATTTAAATAGTATTCAACTAGGCAGGCAAATGTCAATGCTTAATTGCTGGTTCATTCTGGTAACAATGAATAGAAGGTTTATCATGCAAATGAGTCAATACAATGAAGCCACATTTGTAATTGATTACTTGATTATCAGTCATTAAAATCCATTTGGGCTAATTTAAAAATGCTTCAGAGAACATACATTGATTTGGATTAAAACTGTAGAAAGGCAATTTAGTAAAATTGCACTGTTTTAAGGAGATGAATAAAATGTAAAATTTAGTTGTGGAAATACCTTAGAACTTTATTCCTTCTATCCCATAACTGACTTTACGAGTGGGAAGTGAGTTTTGAAATCATTTCTCTGTCCTCGTAGAGTCGGTTCCTCCTCCCCGGCAGCTTTAGTGGCCCTGCTCAAGGGAAACACCGTCCCACAGGCCCTGCTCATGCAGTTTCCACTAACCCCAGTTCCTGAAAGCTATTTAAAAACTCATTAAATATAATTAAGATACTGTTCTACTTCAGTTGAATTTCATGATACATAATATTCATTTTCCTTCTGATCTCCTGAGTTGGTTCTAATTAGAAAAGCAGCTTAAAAACTTTATTCACGTTAAATGCATTATCACATGTTTCCACCATTATTCTCTTTTCCTGAAATAAGAAACTTCTGTGTAAATGACTACCTTCAAAAGATTTATTAAAATGTGCATAGAATTAGAAAGTATAATTTGCCCTGTTGTGATGATGAAGAAATGTCTAAAATATTCACAATGCAAGGTGAGTGTGGCCAGGTGGGAAGAGTACCGAACAGAGAAATCAGTGCCCCCTTCCAGACCGTGGCTTCCTGTGTTCAGAATCAGTTGGATCAAGTTCTTTCTGTACTCCCTCCCGGTTAGCTCTCACTGGTCTTCCATTTTGTCTCTGTAACAGGGTGCAGCCAAGAGGGGGGGCCCAAAAAGGGAGTTGGAATGGGGCCCAGAACTCACGGTGTCCAGGAAATATTAGAGGGACATATAAGATGTCCCCACCCCTTCCCCCACAGGTATGAGTTGGGGGAAGGGACAAATGGAGCAGGGCCATTGAGTTGTTTTGCATAGCAATGGTTTTGCAGATAACCACCGGGGTGGGCATTGGGGCAGAAGGGTTGAAGGAAATTTTCCACTGCCCCAGGATAGCAACATTCCCGCGAGCGCGAGCGGGCTCTCTCAGCCAATAGCTAACTGCCACATTAGCTTCGGTGTGATTGCTTGCTCGCCTCTATAAAAGAACCTAGCTGTGAGCATTAGGCGCGGCTCTCTTTTGTAGCTCCTTGGGAGTACCGTATCCCCGGGACACAGGTTGAGAGTTCGCCCCTGCGCAGGTAATCTTTGGCCAATAAAGTAACATCTTGTACCTGGACGTTTCTGGTAGTTAATTATGCTCACTCGCAGTTGGACTGCAACAGTCTCCACAAGTTGAAAGGTTAGTAAGACTTGAATTTACTGAACATTTTCAAATTCTACTCAATAAATCATCCTAAGTGTATTGCAATAAAACCAGTGATTTCTATGATCAATATTTTAAAAGGGAATTACAGAGATAAAATATCATCTGGTATTTCAATAAAACCAGTGATTTCTATGATCAATATTTTAAAAGGGAATTACAGAGATAAAATATCATCTGGTGTTTCAAGGATACACCTATGAACAAAAACAATAATAGAAGATGGTAAATAGGGATTTCTTTTTGAGGTAAAGTCTGTGACACTCTTGATAATGAGATCCCTATTTTTTTGAAGATGAATGAATAAGCTTGATTGTGTTACTTTTCAATCAGAAACAACAAACCCAAGCAAACAAACTAGAACAGGAAATTGTTCCAAGATTTTCAGTGGACAGATACTTCAGGGGACCCACAAGCTGGCTGGAATGCACAAGCTAGTTGGAAGCAGAAACTGAGTTTTCAGTAACTCATTTGCTTACCTTTCTTGCCTTTGCATGCCCTTCCTTCCTTCTGCATTGTCCATCCTACTACATTCTGCTGAGAACTGGCTTCCCCCATAAGAGCCAGAACATATCTGCATCTTGGCTCAAAAAGAGTCATAAATTTATTTCTAATTTTTTACAGACACTAAATTGCCATCTCTGCAAAGATATCTTACTTGGTTAGTTGGGTCAGCTGCTTGCTCTCTTCATCAACTATTATACGTAGAAGTGGGATCACAATGTCAAAATCTAACCGCTTGAGAGGCTCACCTCTGTCTTTGTAGAGTAGGAGGTTCCTAAAAGGGGGGGGGTGGTTCCTGGATTCAATGAAAAAAATGTGTTAGTATTTTTTTCCTTCAGTTGTGAACATAATGTACACTACAAAGGTGTTGTTAAAGAAATACCTTTGAGTAGATGACTTTTTAGAATAAGAACTAATTTCTCACCTACCATCCTTTACTTGTAGGTGTGTACGGCCTAACCACACTAACTTATGGAGGAACAAGAAATAATAATTCCATTTAATGAACTCTTATTACATGCCAGAACCTATGTTAAATGCTTTACATGGAATTAATAGAACTAAGCACTTAATTGTTTTATTGAATGTCTCATTTCTCCGGCACTATTCTGGGAACTGGAGATTGAGCTACAGGAAACATTTCATTGCAGTGTAACGAGTGTTCACAAGGATTCAAAGGTGCTATGGGAAAGTAGGATCAGGGAGTTTCTTTTAGTTGATATTCACATAGACCCTGTTAGATAGTGCTACAGAGGAGTTATCTGACATTTAGCCTTGTTAATTTATTTACCAAGTGGCCCATAAGGGTGGGAGGGAGTCTCAGTTAGAAGTCAACCATTTTTATCCAGAAGTCCTTGCTGTGTTTTAATGAGGAGTTATTAAAAGTTGGATGTTGCTATGATGCACACCAAGCCAAACAAGTGGCTGTTCCTGGCACAGATGAAGGCTGAACCTCAGGCTTGCTGACTGGGAATCACATTCTGCCTTCTGCATGCACCTCCTCTACAGAAACAGAGGAAAAGTACAGGAAGAGTAGGTGAAGCTTTCTGGCGAACTAAATTTCCAAGAAGTGCCAGATCAATTTAGTTTTTATTCCTAGCAGGCACATAAACACTTCATATCCATACTTCTCTGTAGATTTATTTTCCTGAGAGAAAATCAGTTTCTTGTAAAAGTGGTGCTGGAACAGATGGAATATTTTGAATTTTATTTATACAGAGACGTTTAAGGGAAGAAAAGTTTGATTTCTTGTATTTTAAAAAGATGAGATTCATTTCAATGCTGTTCCACAAATAAAGTAAGAAATGTCCTTGCCAAAAAAAAAAGACCCTTGATTTTTTACATCTTTTATAATGACATGTGCTAAATCTGCCTTTTTTTCATTGCTGAGCATAATGTGAAAATCAAAGGATTGACTGTAGAGTATGAATCTTATTCTCTGGGAAGGACTTAAGTTGTCAATTAGGTGACACATTTCTTATATAATTTGGGAGTTTTACATTTTTCTCTGCTTATTTTACATAGAGAAGTTCTGCCATAAATTCTTAAGGTTATCTAAATGAACCACTTTATAATAACTTGCTAATAGCTAAAATTTATGGAGAAGTTACCACATGTTCAATATGCCTCAGTTAGTAAAGCAACAACTAACAGGACTATTCTGAGTCAACATTCTAACAAGACACATATGTGTTTCAACATGTTACTAAGTCTGTATTGTACTTTTTAGCGATAAACAGGAGAACCTAGAGACAGTTTCTCTCCAAATTGTTCATTGTTTCTCAATGCATTTTACTTCTACCTGGCTTTGTGGTCTAAATATAACAGAATTTACTCTGTGTTCCCCAAGTTTACTATGAGGGGTTAATAAATATTCAGACACTTCAAAGTATAATAATAAAAATCAATAAGACACTTGTGGGACTTTCACAAATTCAAATTTTCCTCATCATTTTAACTTGAGTATTTAAGGTGATCTTAATATGTGGTCCTTTTATTGTTAATCTGGGAGATTTTTAATGTCAAATGAAATCTAAAAGTATCATGATCAAGAAAATCATGCACTTACAGTTGTATCAAGATTAAACAAATTAATGGAGATTTTCATGTCATACTTTCCCATGGTGTTACAGAAAGATTGATAGAGTCAGTAAAAAATAATTAAACACTCAAAAGAAAAAATAATCTAAACCTTTTGTCATGCAGGTTTACTATAACTTATTTATGTTTTTTTTATTTTCCAATAGCACTTTATTGTCTGAACTGAGTTCTTAAGTGGATTAGATGGTGTGAAATAGCAGTCTTTTTGAAGCACAATAATACAATTTATTACTTTCCTTCACAGTTTTAAGCCATGTTGATGGTGAAATATATGCAAAAGCCACTATGCCAGTGGAGTGAACTCTACTGGGAATGGAAGAGAATAAATAATTAAAAGCACAGCAAGTGAAATTGCTTGTGCTAAAAATCCAGTTTCAGCACTTCCTGGCTCTGCAAGTTTCGGCAAGTTGGCAAACCTCTCAGCATTTGTTTTCTTTATCTGTAAAGTTTGGGGCATGATACTATTATGAAACATCTGACTGGGTTTTGGTGGTTGATTTGATAGTGGAAATAATGCTCCATAAATTTTGTTTATTGCTAGCATTATAATATATCCCCAACACTCATATATATCTATATAGTTTTGTTTTCTATATTCACTGTTGCCTATTAACTCTTCTCAAAAGATGGAACTGAAGGTCCTGTGTGGGAAGTCTCCAGAAATAAGAGGCAACGTGCAGAGGAAGCAACAGATGTTTTATCCACATAAGATCTCCGATCTCTGTGACTACATCACTTCACCTAGCATCTTTCTCTTATTCTCTTTTGATGTTACTGGTCACAGTTTCAGTTTTACACACTTTCAGTAAGATTTTGATTAACCACTGTGCCAGATTTGTATGACATGAATAATAGTAATAACAAAAGTGATGATGACAAGATTATAGCAACTATGTATAGATAACCAGCTAAGGACATGACTGCATTTGTATACATCTTTTCAGTAATTGAATGGTGTATGAACTACAGCTATCACTATTTTATAAAAGAGAAAACTGCAGTTTGATTAGCTGTAATTATGACAATGAGAAAAGGAGTTTTGAAACTTGAAACTATCTGCTGAGGCTTCAAATAACTCTCTCCCTTTCCTTATTTGTATAAATGTGTTTCAGAAGTTAGAACTTCATACGTTGCCAAAATACATTTTTATACGTTTTAGATAAAAATAACAGAACTTATGTTTTTCCAAAAGGAATTCAACATCAGAATTCATATCTGCCAGGAAAAGACCAAAAGAGAGAGAAACCATAGGCAAAAACAGAATCTTTCTACTAAAACAAAATCTTCCTACTAAAACAAATATTTAATTCCTTTTGATATAAAACATTATATTTATGAAGTAGGCAACATTCTGTCCAGTTTTTTAAAACAATAGGGTTTTTATAAGGTGACAGTAATGTTAAAAATTTGTGTGTGAATCACATCCTCCAGAAACCTAAATTTTAGGAACACGAAGCAGGGCCTGATATGCAGTTCATTCTGAAAGGATTTTTATTTCAGTTAACTTATTTGAACAGGTATCAAATGTTTGTAAAGCGACATCCTTCTTGTGCTAAGTGTGCACCTTGTTTTTACTTTAAACTTGTGCAGAACTCCAAGATTATTTCCAATATGTTATTTTCATGCTTATCAAAAACATTTCCACATGATTATGAAGATAGATTTTAGATTAACTTAAAGCTAAGCCTATTTAAATGGAAATGTGTGAATGTACTTTAGCTTTGTAGAAATGAGCTTTCAAAATATAATTTCTAGAGCTTTGCACTCTTAAAAGTCATACATTTTTCTTATAAGTTTTTGTTATAGATGCTTCAATTTGGTGGAAATATATGATTTAGCAATAAGCGCTATGGAAGTACTCATCAGTTTAGTGCAGTTAGTTTATATTGATGGGAGCACCGACTGTTCTCCTTAGCATGTTTTATACTACGTAATTAGTTTTATGCAAAAGAGAATGAAATAATTTGAAATAAAAAGTTTTTTGTTAATAATCTTGTTACCCGGTAGAGTAGGGACTAAGCTAGTGACAGTGTATAACTTTCACCAAGGACAAGAACAAAAATTGGATAAAGTAGAGGAATTATTCATATGAGTATAATAGTTAGGTGCTGAAGAAATAAGACTTGAGAGACTAATTTACTGAAGTGTCAAGAACCTCAAGGTGCACTTAATTCTATAGCCATATTTCCCCCAGAGATTTGTTAAGTCTGCTTACCTCCAAAAATTGAGATGCAAATTTTATAGCTGTATAGAGCTGTTGGAAAGGGCACAGAACAACAACAAAAAAGTAGTGCTTTTTGAAGACATTGGCCATGGGGCATGCCTGCGTTTACCCTCAGGATACTTGCTGAAATCTGGGATTATCTTGCATTGAAACGAAACAACTATGCGTAATTCTACTAACACATTGAATGGAATTTCAGCAGTCTTGTGAAACACGAAGTAGAGGTTGGAATCTATCATGTGAAGGAACCCTGTGAACTACACCGGGTTGTCCCTTCAATATTGTGGCTGGCTAGGGATAAATCAGAGGCAGATTGAACCTACAATGCTGTGAACAGTTCTGGCCTCGATCATATTCTTGAATTCTTCTACTGCTTTATTGGAGATTGTGATCCTTCTCTGGAGGAATATAATATCTGCAGGCTTTGAAATGTTTTTTTCCATTTATGGCAATCAAAAGTTACTGTACATAACAAAACACAGGAGCACATAAGTGAAAACCAAAATTAAAAATGAACAAAAAATTTTTGACAAGGAATTTAAAATAAATTTACCACAGAAACAGATAGAAGTAAATAAATTAAAAGATAGAGAATCAGAATTTCAAAGAAGAAATGGACAAATTGTAGAATTAAAAGACATAACTTACTTAACATGTGGAGATTTTAAAAAAATTAACAGATGACCAAATGCAGCAAAAAGCAGAAAAAGTGAATGGAAAGGATCATCAGTACAAAATGTCAAACTGAAGCGCACAGATAAAAAAGAATAGAAAATGTAGAAATAAGTTTTGAAGACATAGTATAAAGGTCTAATTGTAGTCCCCTCACAAGACAGGAGAGATTATCTGTCCAGCAGAGGTAGGAAAGGATAGTAACTCAAACTGATTTTGTAATCAGTTTGATAAGATACAAAACACATATAAATAACTTATTCATTTAAATTGTACAATTCAATCAATTTTAATATATTCACATAATTGCATAGCCATCACCACAAACAATTCCTACATCATTTAGTCCTAATACCAATGTCTCAAGGTTAGTATAATTAAACGATATGTTTTCAAATCACCCAATAAAGCATCTGGCTCCTGTTAAACATTGTTGATAAGTGTCAGCCACATACTGTTATTCACGTAAATTATAAGTGACAAAGAGGGACTCTGTGAACTGTCTCTATAGTGATCTGAACCTCTGACTACCGCAGTTATTAATTTTGGAGCAGAATTGTTGATCCGCCTCAAATAATGTTCAGAAAACCTCTATAAACAACTAGTCTAGTTTTACCCGTCATTGAAAAATGAGTCAGTAGGAGACAGTAAGTCAACAGATCTCAGGAACCAGCTATGTGGACAGCATACCCACAGCGGAAGGGCCTCAGTTTCACCCGCAGAGGTCAACGGTGAGACAGACACTCAGGGCCTCCTATGGCTTCTTAATGGTGCAAGTGCCTCTCCTGACCTTTCCTTAACGTGATACAGATAAAAGTGTTTTTTCTGCGGTTTTTTTTTTTTTCAGCAAAGCTCTATGGTTTGTGAATTTCAAATGTAAGAAGAGACAAGTGCAGCAGTTGTCTGTGTTCAGTGGTTTATGACTTAAAGTGGTTTTGAAATCTTGGTTATTGTTGCAGTTATTAAAAAAATCTCAGGGACATGAATTCAGAAGGTTATATACCGTATTTTGAGGACTATAAGATGCACCTAGGTTTTAGAGGAGGAAAATAGGAAAAAAAATTTTGAAGCAAAAAATGTGGTAAAATATTTAATAACCTGTGACCCCACTCCACTGCCATCCCCTCCCCCACAGCAAGCCAGGTAAGCTACATTTGGACTATAAAATGCATCACCCCCCATTTTCCTCCCAAATTTGGGGGGTGCGTCTTATAGTCTGAAAATATGGTACATTGCAGTTTGCTTAGAACTGTGTGTGTATGTGATCGTATGTTCTTTCTATGGTTGCTAAGAAGTCACTGTCCTCCTAACAGGGAATACAAGCAAATATGTGATGGAATATCAGGTAGAGACCTCACCTGGTCTAATCCCACTTTTCAGTGTGACTTTCCAAGGTGGCACAAAAAGCTACAGGAAGAACAAATGTTAAAAGTCAACTTAAGGAAAACTTCTTTAATTGTGTAAGGACCTCCATAAACCATTTCCCCAGTGAAACCACTGTAACTGATGAAAGTTATAAAAGAACAACCATTCGGTGTCAGCGTCCTGGAAATTGTCCTAATTACAGAGTAAAGGTGCATATGATAGACACAGATCATAAATGTGATGCACTGAAGAGATGGATAGTTAGCGACATGGGAGGAAGAGAAACAATTTACATTTACTGAATACTCACCATACTTCTGGCAGTGTGCTAGGTGTTTTTAATTAAAATCACACAAAAGCTCCAAGAAGTTACAAGTTAATTGATTTTATAACTTCCATTCGAAGGGAAAGAGCAACCCATTCCACATGTAGCTTTATTGAGCATGTTGTATATGACAGACATTGAGTTACATCTTGGGGATACAGCATCTGGTAGATGGGTACCATTGTTAACTGTGTACAGGTGAAGCAACATTAAACAATCACAAAACCAATGATGTATTACCAATGGGGCATCTATTTTATCAGAGATATAATAAATACATCACATAAACTATTGACTGCTTAATATATACCAGGTACTGACCTACATTATTGCCTATGTATGAATCTTATATGATATCTTATATCTGACATTTAATACTTAAAACAAACTTTAGTATCCACGTTTTATAGTTGCTAAAACCAAGACCCCTGGTGGTTAATAACTCACCCAAGTCCTTACAGAGCCAGTAAATGGAAGAATAAAGCTTTGATCCTAGGGTTGTTGCCTCTAGAAGCTTAGCTGTGCATATCTTATGCCCACAACTACTCAGTTAATTGTCCCTACAGTTCCTTACACAGTTTGTAAGCAGCAAGTCTGGAGTTCAACCCCCTGTGAATGTGCACTCTGAACCCCTCTTCCATGATGTTAATGTGTGAGAAAGGAACAGAATGAATAGTCCTTGGGGCTGTGAGAAGTATGAAGAGGAAGCCTGATCCAGAGGAGGTGTCTGTTGGGAAGGGACCCTGAGGCTAAGGCAGGTGAACTGTCCAGTGGTCACTTCATAGAAGAGGGGAGAAGAGACAGTGTGCTGGGGCAGAGGACACCGGTTGCGAAAAATCCCAGAGATGGCAATGAACTTTAGGTATTAAACTAAGGTCAGTGCAGCTGGTGCACGTTAAGTGGAAAGGGAAGTGGGGAGATATCTGGAGCCAGAGATTGTGGGCAGTTCAAGTATTGATTTAAAAAAAGTAAAGGGAAAGTTGATAATCAGTTTTTTGTTTGTTTTTGATCATTAGGTTCAAGTCAAGTCAGGTAAGGATCGTACCTCAGTTTCTGACTTCAAACGACTGTTGTATTTTTCTAGTCATTCTTAGATTCAACTTGAGTTCTTCCTTTTATCATATTTGTCAGGTGTCCTTTCAACTCTAAGTGTGAGAAGCATTAGGAAACTGATAGGAGAGATTTCTTGTATTAAGATTTCTTAGTATGAGGTTTCTCATACTGTTTCTGCTTAGCTGTGAGGAATCTGCATATTGCATTTGTGCATTTGCAAGTTTCTGTAAAAAACCCTTAACAAACATTAACTAATGAATTGGACAAAAAATTGTCTTGCTTACCTGACAAGGACACTTGGTAAGTATTCAAATGCATTTCATGTAAAGACAGTTGGTAAACCTTAAACTGATATTTTATTAAAACTTGATGTAATTAATATATTATTTTATGACCTGTTAACTGTTAAGACATAATTATAATCCCCACATACCGAACTTTCATTTTGTCCTTCCAAAAGAGCATCAATTATCTTTTCTTTTTGGCTCAAATTTCATAAGAACTATAATTAGCGAGTGGCACTACTTGCTTGTTTGCCTTTGTAAGATGCCCTTAAAAGTCAGTCCTGCTGGGAATAAAATAGTTCATAATAGGAAATTCAAATCAACCATTATACTGTATTTCTAATTTTTAATTTTTGAAATACATGCACTTAAGTGTGATCAGGCAAAAAATAATTAGAGATATGCTAAAATATTTATAAAGTGTTTATGTACCAGATGTTTTCCCAAGACTGTGGGGTTCTTATTTAAATAGTAACTTAAAACATTGTAAAATGAGAAAAAATTCTGTATTGAAAGTACATACATGTTTATGTACATACAGCCGTGTTATAAGTAATAGTTTAAGTGTGAAGAGACCTGGTGTCTTGGTATCAGATTTGAGATGGGAAGGCTCTGACATATCATTTAGTTTTTAATCACACGATGTCTAAAGAACACTATGGGCTAAACAAAACAAGATATGACTGAAGGATTCACAAAGATACAGTTTTGAAATTAGGTCTGGGCACATTTAGAACACAAAGCTGAACCTGTCCACCTTTGTATTTGCCCCTCCCTCTGCCTGTTTGTCTTCCATACAGTCACACCAGATTCCCCACCCCCTGCGCTCTTCCCCCTGCGCTTCTGCGTATTCTGTCCCTCTGCCTGCACCGCCTTTTCCAGCCTCCATGGTCCTTCACACTTGAAGGAGCAAGGAGTCTTTCGAATTGTTTTAAATTTTAGCTCAAAGTCCCTTTCTTTGAACTTTTCATCATTCTTCCTTTTCTATTTCATATATCGTTTTATGTTGTTTGTTATCGTGTAACTTTTTCTGCAAACTTATAATATTTATTTATTTGCATATTTCCCCCCACTACTACCTCGGAATATGGGAAACATGTTCTAATATCATTGAATCCTTTATCTCTAGTACAGTAATTAAAATTCAGTTAGTGTTTAATAAATGTTCACTGAATGAAATTTGGATGAGTAGATGTGCACTGGACAGACGAAACAGGGCCCGTGGAGCTCAAGGCGTGAGAGTAGTGGAGGCAGGGCTATTCATTTTTGAGTGTTTTTGAGGGAAGCAGGACTGAAGAGCAGAGAGGCTCTCGCTCTCACTCTTTCTCATGTGCTTGGTATGGGGGTTCTTGGCAGGGGACTTAGTATAACAGGGTGCAGCCAAGAGGGGGGCCCCAAGTAGGGATTTGTAATGGGGTCCAGAATCCAAGATGTCCAGGAAATATTAGAAAAAAATATATAGGATATCCTCACTCCCAGAAATGTGAGCTGGGGGAATGGGACGCATGGAGCAGGGCCATTCAGAGCTGTGCTGTATAGCAACAGCTTTGCAGCTAACCTCTGTCATGGTCATTTAACATATCTATAACCTTTAACTGGTTTCATGGATATGTAAATAGCTGTGGTGTGCTTTGAGCCAGGGGGATAGGAGTGACTTCCACCCAAGGTGTAACTGGGAGGCAAGTCCCCCTGGTTACAGCGCCTATGTGAAAGCTTGGAGATGATTGGCTCCATGTCATGGGGCCACACCTGCCCAGACTCACTATGGCAGCCCAGTAAAGCTGGAAGAATACAAGATTGCTGGTGGGTGTAACTGATTGTAGGAGGAGTCGGAAATGGGGCTGCAGAGGAAGACCGTCGCTGGGACTTAAACCCAGGTGTGGCAGCCATGCAAAGGAAAAAGACCACATAGCTTTGGCAGGGGGAGAACTACGTGGCTTTGGCAGAGTGGGGACCCCGCGGCTTTGGGGTGCTCCCTTTTGCCATGTGGCTTAAGAAGCAGGAGAGACTTTGCCTGGAAGAAAAGGGGTGAAAGGACTCTTGCTGATAGGTCATGTGAAGGTGCCACATGGCTTTGGATTAACTGGAGATCATGGCAGAGACACAGCTGATTGTGCTGGGAGCCTGAATCACGGACTTCTGCTTCTTTTCCTGAGATATGGTACCCCAGACTAGGGCAGAGAAAGAAGGAAGGACTGTGTGCATCTGTGGGTATTCTAAAGGACTTTAATATTTTAATGAAGACATTAAGTCACTACTCTAAGTCTGTATAGCTTTTAAATAAATAATTCTTTTCCTTTTCACAAATCTCTGGCACTCAGAGACATCTTTCCTCTAGTGGTGGGCACAGTGAACTTAGTGGCGGGGACCCCCAGAGAAAAAAAGGGGAGTCCTTTTGGTAATAGTATATCATTCTCCCCCTAGCCCGGGTCTGTTCTGTAACATTAGGAGTTTGGTGCAAGCTCTCTCCCTCTGGGCTTTGGCATTTGGACATTCTGGGCGTCTGGCCCGGATTCCCACATGGATGGGAACACTCACAGGACCAGGAAATGTAGAGTCCACCAGGGGCTTAGATTTCACAGAGGATGGAAACCCAGTCCTGGAGGCAGGGTCCTTTGCAGGGACATGTGCCTCCCTGGGCTCCAGCCTCTGGGACACCATCATCCAGTGCAGCACAGCACACGGTTTCTGGACAACTGCATGGAGACTGGGAGCAGCGCTGCATCGCAGACCCTGAAGGAGAGAGCTGCTGCGGGAGGATGGCGACTCTGAAACCCACAGGTGCAGTTCCCAGAGAGAGTGGAAATCTATTTGCCTGGCAGACTTAAGGACAAATAAGGAAATGGAAACTTCTGGGCACGGTTTTGGCGGGTAGCCATTTGGAAAGTGAGGGCAGTTCTGGATCTTGTGGAAGAGCAGGGCTCCAAGCAGCAGTGCTCTCAGTGCCCCCGGTGTTGGAATCCCGTTGCTGAAAACCTGGTCCTTCCACACAAACCTTTAAGTCATAAAAAATGCACCTAGTGGTCCAGACCCAGTTTGCGTGGTTACACTGTGACCTTTTCTCAAAGTTTAAGATCTAGTGGGAAAAGTGAACCTGCTTCCCATTTGGTTTCAACTGGCTTGCCATTGCTGCAGCAAGAGTATAAAAGCACTTACTTCAGGCTTTGCTCACAGATTTTATTTCAGAGCAGTACATAGTGTCACCTAGAACTAAAGCCTGACAATGGGGAGAAAAATACGTGCCTGAAAGAAAGCTGAGATGAATTTCGGTCATGAGTGACCAAAATATTTTTTAAAAATAAAATAAAAACAAATGCCAATTCTAAAACCCAAACTTATCATTTACAATCAAACGTCAGCTGGCTCTTTCTCCCGTGTTACCTCTATTATGGTAGTGTTATCACTGTGAGCAGGCAGGTTTAGCATTCCCAAGTCGTCTTCAACTCTTTTCTGTTTTCATTGTCTATTTTTAAATGTATGCTAAATTCAATCAAGAGATGACACATGATCTTTCCATGCTGAAGCTGTGATGGGTCCCTCCAGCTTTCTTTCTTCCCTAATTACAACCCTCAAAGAGGAATCCTCATGTTGAAATAGCAAAGCCATAGGATTTGAGCAGCATGGGCCACACAGTTACTCTATGGACAATAGAACATTACATGGTGAGTCACTCAGTCCTGCTGTGCACTTTGTATGCATGACAAATAAACCCTTGTTGGGTGGTGCTAGCATTGAGATACTGATATTATGTGTTTATTTGTGTAAGCAACATAATTAAGACAACACTGATTAAAACATTTTTAAATGGAAGAGACAATGAAAATAAAATAAAAAAACACTGTTTTACAGTCTTAACGCAAATGAATAGAAATCACAATTACAATTGTCTTGAGGTTAATATACATTTAGAAATGAAGCAGATTGATTTTGTACTGAGTAACATTAATTTGAATTTATTTTGTAGTTTTTCAAAGACTGGCTTGATTGCTACCTAGCACAGTCTTAGTATTTACCAGTTATTCTATGACTTACAGGATCATCATAAAAGGCAACCATAATTTCATTTAATTCCAACTGAAATTCAGTTGACGATGTACTTATTTATTCATTTTTTGTTAACGTATTCAGCATATTTTAATTGAAAGCCTTCCACGTGTCAGGCACTATTCTAAGTACTAAGGATACAAATGTTGATAATAACCACAATACATGCATTTAAAAGCTATATATATTTTTTTGTTCTGGACATTATTTTAAGCCTTTTATCTAATCCTTACAAATTATGGTAAGCCTGATAACCCTTCTAATTTCAGATAAAGAATCTGAAATTCAGAGTTTAGTAACTTGCATAAGTTCATACAACTGGTTAGAGACATAGGATTGAAATCCATGTCTAAAGCCAACATCTGGACTCTTCTCCTTACTCTAGATGCAGTGTACATTTAGTGTTCTGCTGTAGTGTCAAGTGGAATACACTTTTACCTTCTGAAGTGTCCTGGTTTGGGAAATAAAATATATGGTCACCCCATGAATGCCCTACGGCTTCCTGTGGTTTCTGCTCCCAGGGTAGGGAGAGCTCAACTGTGTCCAGAGGTGTTTTAAAGAGTAATGAACTAGGAAGGTGAAATTGCAAGTCCAATAAGTTTTCCTAGCTCCTTATTGTCTGTGCCACAGATGAAGTCTTAATACAAAAGGTCATTTCAGGAAAAACAGGAAACAGGAAAGTAGGGGAGCTACACATACAGAAATTCAGTTGTTATCAAGTGATGCCACCAATGAGCAAAATTTTCCTATTTAGAAGTCAAACAACTGGACTCCATAATGATCAATTATTTATGATTTCAGTTTGTTTATTCACTAGGTTATGCAAGAGTACCTAGATGACCAAAGTAATACTAATAAAGAGGAAAGTACAGGGTATTACTTGGGAAGAGTGATGTTATGCTAAATAAGGATAATCAATCTCTGAACATCACACATAGTGCATTTGTGAGCCAACACATGAATCAGTAATGAATGCAGCAAAATTTATTTTGTAGCTGTGGATATCAGAAATGGTGGGCTTCTGTGTCAGATTATAAATCAGTTCCAAAGCACTATCTTGAGATTAACAAGTTTTTACAGAAAATGACTGGGATTTACAGAGATTTATAAAATATTGGAATCTACTTTATTTTGAAGAAATTTATATGGCTATTCTTTCTTTGGACATCCAGCATGAGGGTAGAACTACAGGAGAGGAAATGTACTAACCAGGGGTAGCCCATTAAAAAAAGTTGTTTTGAGGCAATTTTGCAACGCCTTTCAAATGTGGTTCATTCCTTTATGTCATTATCTAGAAAAATAAATAACAGTCTGTTTGATTACTTTACATCAATTTAAAATTCAGGAACTCTTTCTATCACTTAAAGACTTTGAGTCCCTTTCCTTCTGAGATTTGAGAATTATTTCACTTAAGGACAATAAATTATATTATTATCAGACAATACTTGAAAATGCGAGGTAACTCATACTTAAAATTAATGACTAAACTAAGTAGCATTTTCTAGACCATTTATAATTAAGCTATCCAATAATGACAATATAATGAGAGAAAAAGACATCTTAAAGTTATACAATTGTATGCCACTTAATGACAGAGATACATTCTGAGAAATAACACATCATTAGGTGATTTCTTTGGAGCTGAACATTGTAGAGTACACTCACGCAAACCTGGATGGAACAGCCCACTGCACGCTGAGGCTATGTGAGATAGCCTATTGCTCCTTTGCCTGGGGCTTGCACAGCCTGTTACCGTATAAAACAACATGAGATTAAATCAAGCACAAGGAAAAGATGATTCACTGAAAGGATGAGGTAAACATGAAATGTTATGAGGCTGCTGCTGGCATAACATAGCATAGTTTTATAGTAAACTTTTTCAATAAAAAGCAGTACACTGTAGAGTAACAACAAAAATTATAGTATTGTAAGTATATGAGGTTTGTCCAGAAAAAGTCCAGTCATGGTTAATATAATGAGAACGCTTTGTATGACATTGATGTAACCTGGCAGCCAAGGAGAGTGGACTGGAATGTGCATGAGTGAACAATGATGCCTCCACTGTACTAGTCAGTGAGGGTGGTAGACATTGTTGGGTGACCATGTGCACTGTGTGGCCATTGCATTCAAAGTGACTGAGTAGAGCAAAGAATCTGCATCAAATTTTGCATTAAGCTTGAACATTCCTTCGTGAAAACTATTCAGATGATTCAGAAGGCTTTGGGGGATGATGCAATGAGTGCAGCACAAATAAAAGGGTGACACAAATGCTTCAAAGGTGATTGAGAATCTGTTGAAACTGATCCACATTCTGGGAGGCCTGCAACAAGCAGAACACCTGAGAATGTTGAACATGTACAGGCTGCAGTCAACAAAGATCATTGACTGACAGTATGAGAATTAGAAGCTGATCTGGGGAATTCCAAAAACTACTGTGTCTGAGCTTTTGATGCAGGATCTTGGTATGAAACACATCATGGCAAAATTCGTTTCACAGAAGGAACATTGTGCTCTGCTAACGACTTGATTCAAACTGCTACCAATGAACCAGATTTCCTCAAGAAGGTCATACCTGGAGGTGAATTGTGGGTGCTTAGTTTGAAGGGGACTAAGGCATCATTGTTCTATGTATAATGTTTCTTGTATCTTGTATCTTGTTCAGTAAATATCTCTATTTTTCATAGTGCACAGATGGATACTTTCCGGACAGACCTAGACACCAGTAAAATGGTCATTTATTATCATTATCCAATATTATGTACTGTATATAATTGTATATACTATACTTTTATACACTAGCATTACCACAAACATGTAATAAGTTGCACTCTGATGTTATGGTGGCTATGATGTCATTAGGTGGTAGGAATTTTTTAGCTCTATTATAATCTTATGAAACCCCTGTTATATATGTGATGTGTCATTGACCAAAATGTTATGTGGTACATGACTATAGTTTATTTATCTATCTTTGAGTTACTGACTTTAATTTTCATATCAATGAAGATATAAACAGAATCAAACTACATTATTTTTGTTTCAGAAACTTGGAAACAAGTCCTTTGTATTTTTCCTGACTGAATTCTAGTCATGATCTAATTTATGTTCACAATTCTTTTAGGTGAATGAGAGAATAATGGGAGGAAGTGAAGGAAAGAGGAAAGAACTGTGAAAAGGAGTTTCTAATGAAAATATACACACAAACATGGTTTCCAGTCTTGGCTCTCCTTAGCAGGTATGGCACGTGGGAAGAAATGTTTAACATCATCACCTGTCAGTTACCTCATTCACACACCATCTGTGTATACACCATCCTTGGGAGCTGTTGGGATGATGGGAAGAGCATATATGAAAACTAATTTTCAAAATGAGTCAATAATACATTAATATGCTCAAATAAAACCAGATGAGTGAGAACTGATATCAGTATTTTCAGTATCTATACATGTGAAAAGACATCTTTAATGTGATATGTACAGTTGTATTAAAGATCACCGTTAACAGGTGAACATCTACAATTGATTTTAATGAAAGGGACTGCTGACCCTGAACCTCATTTAAGCCAAACACTAACCCCCAAACAGAATTCAGTTCTTCTAATTAGTGGACTTGTCTTAAACATTGTACTCAATTGTTATCAAATTTTGAATTCAATCAGTATAATTTTATATATGTTATTTTCTTTCTTTTTATATAAGTCCCTACTTATGTAATCTATATTTTGCCTCTTAGTCCACAAAGCCTAAAGTATTTTAGCCCTTGACAGAAAAGGTTTGCTGACTCCTCTTTTAATCTACCTTTATCTTCCAGAGGTCTCAATAATACTTTAGTTATGTTACCTTCATGCTATTTTCACATTTTTCTTCTATAAATAAATCATATACATCATATAGCTCAAAAAGAACTTTCTTAGTTACTCTGGAGTTCAGGGAAGACAAACTCACTTTTTTTTTTTGCCTGTATAAGAGATTGCCTGGTGGGCACTAAAATTTTATTATCAATATCTCAACAACAGAGGTAAAATTTCTCTTTTGACTTGAGTTGTTTTCATGTTTTTTATTCATGAATGGGTTGATATAAACAACTTTCTATGTAATAAAATAATTGCTTAGAAAAATGATTTAATAATTTTTGCTTTTTCATGTCTTCAGGTCATTCATACTGATCAGTGATATTTCTAGATCTTATGCCTTCTGAGCCCAGGGTAGAGCCACAACCCCTGCCCCACCATTAGCCTGGGTTTCTGAGTAAAAATGATACAGAACTGTCTTGGATGGACATGTAGCCTGAGTAAGAAATAAGCCTTCATTTTGTTAAGCTATTGAGTGCTGGGGGCTTTTTCTATTAGTATAGAATATCTTTGGCTATCCAGGCTAGTATACAAGGGGGAACCCAAAAAACCCTGAATTACCTTCTGGAGGATGGGTGCCTTGTAGTACAGGCTTCCCGTGTTAGGTGAGTGTTCTAGGAACCCACCTGTATCAGTGCACCAGCTGGCATTGTGAGAGGCTGCATTCAGCTTCAGTGAATTTGTTTTGAAGACTCTTTCAATGCATGTCCCTATTTCATGATGGGAGATTTATGAGCACACCTGCCCACATCATGCTGAGTCAAAAACAATACAGCAGTTTTGACCAAAAATGACAGGACCACAGTGCCCCACCCTCCCTATTCACCCAGTATCTCCCCAAGCAACTTTTTTTTTTGTTTTCCCAGATAAAAAAAAAAAGCCCTCAAAGGGAAACTTTTGCCAATGTGAAAGAGGTAAAACAAAAAACAGCAGAAGCAGTAAAAGGCATCAAAATCGATGAGTTCAAAAACTGTTTTGAGCTGTGGAAAAACATCTCGATAGGTGGAATGCATCAAATGGAGAGTACTTTGAAGGTGACAGAAGTTTAAACATATGAGAATAAAGACACAATGTTTTACAAATTCTGTTTTTTTGTGTCCCTACTCATACCTAATATTTGTAAATTTTCTGAACCATTTTAGCATTTAAACATATGAATAATCATAATTCATTTCCACAGTTACCATATCTCTGAAGAGTTAAATTAACAGTAAACTTGGGTGATAAAGTAGTGAAGTCCCAGTTCATTCATTTCAATGGAAGGGCACAGCAGGTGGGACACAGTGAGGAGCACCCTGAGGTTTCTCAGCTTGCTGACTGCTTTCCATTTCTGCTCGTTCTCAGGAACCAAGATGATCATATCTGAAGGAACTCATAAAACATCTGAAGTTTTGGGCTGTAAAAACGGACATAGGCTAGTGGAGTAGTCTTCTCTTCATCTGCTAGAAGAGTGCAAGGCAGAAGGGGATAGGAAAACAGGCCCGGGAAGGATAGCAAATGTAACCAATAACTGGGTTTGATATATGCTCTTACAATTCAATGTTTTCATGGTGGGTTTTGGCCTAAGGGTATATTGCATCCCTCAAAAATTGGAAAAGGTAGGTTTTTATAGTAGCTGAACTTATTATAGTTTAAACTGATCATTTTGGAGGTGGGGTTATCCAAGAGAAAGGATCAAAATAAATGACAAAGTTTAGAACTGATATTTTTTGAATAGCCACTCTTTGCTAACTAGATAGGATTTTATATAATTAGCCTACTTTAGAATTGCATCAACATTATGAGCTCATTCTTATTCTTGTCATTATTGTTATTACTTATATATGTAAGAAAGAAATTGAGGGTTGGAGTTCTAATTCATTTTCTTCAATGTTCCAGAACAAATACATTATGTAATTGAGATTCATTTTGCACTTTTATTGTATCCTTCTGGATTGCATTCAGGGTATGAGAGAAAGCCAGCAGTCAAGTGTGATTGCAACATTTGTGGACTTGACCAACTGAAAGAATGTAGTCACCATTAACTGAGAATCTGGAATTTACTAGAAATCATTGTGCCTTGTACATACAGCAAACTTCAAAAATCATCAATTCTACAATTTTCAGTCCCAGTGTGAGGAGCTATGTATTCTTTATCTTTCCCATACATGCCCTCTTTTAGTTGCACCAAGGTCTGACGGTATACCATAGACACATTTTCAGGTATTAAACAGATGTATGATTATTTAAACCATACAAGCCTGATGATCACTTTAACGCCAAATGGAGGAAGGAGTGCAAATTGTTAAAGTCCACCTGCTCCTCCTTTCCCACTACTGCTGTTTTAGCATTATACCTTGTGTTGTGCACAGTGTCGTAACCTGACCACTGGCATTTAGAGTTCTCCAAAGATTGCTGGATCCCCTCATGTTAGCTTTCTGACACCTCTGCTTGTCAGCAGTGGTGCCAGAGGTACTCATTTCTCATTGACGGGAGAACTGAAGTTTATCTTATGCCGAGGTGTTATTATTCTTGGACCCCTGGATGTCTGAAGGATACTGAAGGCTTTCTAATAGCCTGTGTGGAAGTATGTCCAAACACATACATATGGGTGAATTATATCAAATGACATAGTAAGTTAAATCTATTTAGTTTTATTTTTTAGAAGTTACAGGAAAAGCAATTGTCAAAGTGTCATACAGGTTTAAAAAAAAGAAAATCCAATCAGCTGCTCAGTATGATCTAATTCTCTTCTGCTCTTGTGTCCCTAGGCATGTCACAGAGGAGATCTAATTCCTTTGTTTTTCATTTCAACATGAAACTTGAATCTAAAATAAATCCAGATCACTTGTGCTTGCATTACAAAAGGGCTCAAAATTACCTTGCCAGGAGCAATGACAATGGATGTTTTAGTAAAATATCTCATCATTTGGTGCTGGTTGTTGGATAGTCACCGTACGCTACTAGTTCAGGGGCAAGAGGGAGAACCCCACAGCATTTGGTGAATCATTTTCTATACCAAGATCAACAGAGGAAAAGGTCTTCATGGCGCTCCATCAGCTTTTTGTTCATTGCACAGAGCATGGATGCTCCCTCTGACTTTTGTTTTTGCTCCTGTCCCTTCCAGCTTGAAAAGAACCAAACTTTAAGAGCTCCGTTTTGCCTATTGAATTACAATGCATGTACTTTAACTTAACAAATTAATTCTCCCTTTCACTCTAGTTCACGGCTAGACTACATTCTCAAATCTTGCTTTTATTTCTTAATTGAACTGATTGGGGTGACATTGGTTAATAAAAATATGTAGGTTTCAGGTATGCAATTCCACATCATCTATATATTGTGTTGTTTACCACCCTAAGTCATGTCTTCTTCCATCACCATTTATATTCTTTAGCTCCTCCCCTACCCCATCTTCCCTCTGGTAATCAGCATACTGTTGACTGTGTCCATAAGTCTTTCTTTTTCTTTTTCTTTGCTTAATCTCTTCACCATTCTCACTCAGCCCCCGAACCCATCACCTCTAACAGCTGTCAGTCTGTTCTCTGTGTCTGTGAGTCTGAATTAGGTGGGGCCATCTGCCTCAGTTCTGATAGGACTGAGTGGGAATGATAAGGCCCTGAGTTTTCATGTCATCATACCTCTCTGAATAACCACGTGGAAAGCATCCTTCAGCATCTGAATCACACCCATTAGAACTGTATGGGAGGTGAAGATGCCTGTTGTACGGAAATATTAAATGCCGGGTCTACTCTTTTAGCAACTGCACTATAACAAGTCCACGTGGCATTTAAGACCACATACACCATGTCAGACTAGTGTCCTCTCCTGCGGTGTCTTGCTTTGCAGCATATTTTCTTGCCATAAGTCTGTCATTTATTCTTAATTCTTCAAAGTCATTTACTCCCCCCTTTTTCTTATTCTTGCCTTTTGTCAAAGACACCTTTTCTTGGATTCTGCTTAACTGCCTGGAAATGCACTCAGCCTTCTTTAGAAACACTTCCAATGCTAATAGTGAAAATAATTTCTCACAAATACTCTCTTTTGCACAACTCTTATGGGTCTCATATCTAGCTCAGCACTAGTTACCAGGCAAAGACCTCACAGTTAGTATGTGTCAGTTAAAACCTGAGAAATACATTCAAGAATATATAGGGAACTTTATTCTCTTATATTTTAATAATAAGCCTTTCTACTGGTTTTCTGTTGTTGAAAATTCATCCACTAAGGTTCTGAAACTGTGCTCCTTTGAGTTTAAAAAAATCCAGAATGATAGAAAGTACATTATTGTCTGAGCCAAGGTAGGGGCGGAGAGAAAGTAAATATTATACAAAATCAGGTCTCAAAGAGATATTTGCACACCCATGATCACTGGAGTGTTATTCATAATAACCAAGAGGTGGAAGCTGCTGAATGGCAAATTAATGGATGAATGGATTTACAAAAAAGAGGATATACACATATAATGGAAAATTATTTAATCTTAAAAAGAAAGGAAATTCTGACACATACTGCAAACCGGATGAACCTTGAGGATACTATGATAAGTGAAATAAGCCAATTGAAAAGTACAAATACCATTATGATTCTACTTATATGAGCTAACCAGAGTAGTCAAATTCACAGAGACAGAAAGTAAACTAGTAGTTACATTTACAGGGACAGAGAGTAAAACAGTGATTATCAGAGGCCTGGAGCGGGGCAGGCCGGGGGGAATGGGGAGTTTCTGTGTCATGGGTATAAAGTCTCAGTTGAGGAGCACAAGAAGAGTTCCGGAGTTGGAGACGGGTGCACAACAATATGAATGTACTTAATGTCGCTGGACCGAACACTTAAAAACAGCTTAGACGGCAAATTTAATGTTATGTACATTGTACCACAATTCTAAAAAATGAAGATGATGCAAAGTTAAACAGCATACCTTTTTTGGTGTTATTCCTAGGATTTAGAGAACAAAGATTACTTAAAAGATGGTCAAGTACCAGTAATAATCAACACTTAGAATGACTAAATTTAGGTGACATCCATGGAAAACACAATCTTTAGAGCATACATCTTGAAGTTATGAGGTTGTAAACTTTGAAAATATGGGAAAGAAAGGACAGATTATTTTACTTCATATTCCCTTTCCACCCCTCAAATTCATCCCTGCTGCTTCACTGCGTTAAGCATTTCTTGGTTATCGCATGTAAATATTTCTCATCTCAATACTCATAGATTTGTTTTTCACAGTTTCAGGAAAACTAACTATTTGCTCTTTCTGAGATAGTTTGGTAGTTTTTAAGAGCTGTAGTGAGGTGAGCAGTAATTGTTTCAAGGTCATAATTCATGCACTTCGGAAGAAGTGAAAACGGTAAGTGCTGAGAAGGTTTTGAAATAGTGCTGTGGAGTGTTGATTTTCAATTAAGAACGGAGTAAAATGGAGCAGGTGTCCTTGGGACAAGGCAGTAGAACTGAACATCTGAAAACAATGTTATATCTTCCCTCTGGACACTTGAAACTCTTTGGGAGTTGTTGCAAAGATTCCATAAATTGAACACGTCTACCGTGCATTTTCTGAGTCACCTTGGAGTTCTCTGCAGCTGCAAAACTCATTTGCTTTAGAATTCTCTGTCCTCATGGAGTAAGTTTCTAAACTGTCCATATTTTGACCTGTTTTTTTTTTTCTCCTTGCCCTTTCTAATTCCACAGATTTTTGAGATACTTCATTCTGTGTTACAAAAAGGTGTATTTTACCACCCCAGGTCCTCTTGCATCACCATGATCTCCCCCTTCCCTCCTTCTACTTCCTCACAATACAATATACAGATGACATAGATTGTACCCCCAAAACCTATATAATTTTATTAACCAATGTCACTCCAATACATTCAATAAAAACAAGAGTATTTTAGAAGAATGTGATGTAACTGATTAAGATATACAATAAGTCAAACCATTCCTGCAAATTTTTCTTATATAAGAAATAACCTTTAATTTTGCATTTCCTTTACTTTGCATTGTCTTCTTTTTCTAATTTACTTATTCTGTTTCCTGTGTATCTCCCTTTCGTTTTTCTTTCCTTTGTCATAATGCATTATTCCTTTATTTTTTAATCCTGTTTCTTTTAAAGCATGCATCCTTATCATTTGGAATTTTCAGTATTTCTTACTTTCCCTATATTCTCTATTTCAATTTATTTTCATCCTCTCTAACATTCGGTTCCATGAAAATTACAACGCCAAAAGAAGAAAAATAATTTATGATTTACAAACATTTTATGTACCAGTCCCTAAACTGAGCTTTTTCCTTTGTAGTGGATAGTTTTTCATTTTTTAAATCAGGAGACTCAAGAGTTATTCTGGAGCACATTTTGCAGTTAGATGATGTAGAAGTTTCACCTTGATAAATGGGTGCACAGAAGAAATGTATGATAGCAATAGTAGAACATTCTCCTAATCGGATGTTATTCTTCTTTTGTTTTTTATTTTCAGTGAGTATTTCTAGTGTCATCAGTTCTATATGCAGTGACTGAAAGTTTGGCAGCAGTGAGGAGGGAAGGCACTCAGAAGGGCTGTGCTGGAAGCCCCTTGGACTTGGCACTGGGGAGAGTCCTGGAGCTCTGTAGTGGTGGTGAGTGGCCATCTGCCTTGTTCCCACATTCTTCAGGCATGCAGACTCCTAACACAAAACCATATCCCTATGGCCTACCACTTCCTGCTGTGATCCATCTCCTGTAACACCCCTATACTTTCTTCAGCTTTTTAGCTCGTGACTTGCTTGGATTTTCTTACCATTTGTTGTGTTACTCCTCCTTCAGACTCTATACTCAGACCTTTTTCTCTAACTTAGACTTTTCACTTCCTACCTCAGCCAGAATCATATTCTCCCTGAGCCTAGAGTAGTGTAGCTTCCCATGGTAACTACTTCATTTATTTCAGCCTAGACTCATAAACCTTACATTTTAGTGCAAGTCTTTGTGAGCACTTCCTGTAAATGTGTTGGCTCTGCATTCATGAGCGTTTCTCAGACTCCGGACCGATATCTGATTGCTGTGGAACTTTCCCAGTCATTGTAAGCAAGGAGCAGAACTAATAGATTTTGCTGCTCTTGCCTGTTAATTAAACCAGTTTCTATAACATTGCAGTAAAAATTCATGGGAAAAAAAAGAAGTGATGAAACATTCAAGAAGGAGAATTTTTCTCACCTTCATTGGATGGGGAAGGTAAAAAGTAAGTTAAATGCTTATATATGTTTGAGTCCCAGGAGGACCACCTACTCCAGGATTACTTAGCAGTTAGAGAACGGTCAGAAGTATACTTGGAGTCACATTTTATTAAAAAGTCAGATTTATAAATGATCCAATATATAATGTTCGGTGCCTTTGGGATCCAAAATTGCAATCTTGCCCCAAGATTTTGTCTAAGTGAGGTTGACTGCAAAGGCATGAGGTGAAAGCATCATTCCACTAGGTTTTTGAGCAAGTCTGTGGGCGGCTGTTGAGGTGGGGTATGCAGATGTCTTTGTTGAAAGAGGCTTGTAAGAACATTCCTTAGTGCATTTGAGAAAACTGGCATCTGTAGTTTATCAAAGCAGCCATTTGAAAATGAAGAAAACATAGCCACACCATAGCCAGACCTTTGAATCACACGTCTCAGATTTGCTTGTTAAAATAAAAGTTACTTACCTTAAAAATACATGAGTTGCGGTTCTACAATGTAATTTTATAGCTTTTATGCATACGTTCCTATTTTAAAATTGTAACTTATTTTTTATTGAGACATGTAATCATAAATATATTAAAAGGAATAACATTTTGCCAATACCTGCAATGCCCCCAACCCCAGACCAAATACAGAAGGTTGAAGTATGTCAACCTCTACTGAAGAGCATCTATACTGGACAAATAGATGTACACGCCGTGTAGTAATACAGCATATGTTTTGTATTATATACATGAAAGAAAACTTTGAAAACAATTTATAAAACTAATTATAACACAGTCAAAGAGATTAGGGAGGGGTAAACAAAGGGATACCATAAATGAAAAAAGAATACCCAAACAGCAGAGATGTTGTAGTAAGATTCAATGGAAACTTAAGCTAAAGATAATGGCCCTTTATATGAGCTCACAACATCAAGAAAATTTAATTTTTCTAATTACATTTAATTAGACGTTGTTTGACCAAAATGCTTAAGATCGGACTGTGGCCTAGTTGAAAGAACACAGAAGAGCAGATGCTGGGAAGCGTATCCCTAAATCACCAGTTTCTGTGAGCAGCTAACTGCTGCTGACCCCTTTTTCATTTCCAGAATGAGGGAGCTGGTTCCTTCCAAATCAGGGGCTCCATTACTCTTCAGTAACTTCTATACATATGGAACCTGAGGCCTGCGAGCTCCAGTCAAATAACAGAAGTAGCAACTGAAAAAAGAAAAGGGGGCATGGAATCGGGAATATGTTGCACTGTAAAACTAGCCTTTTCCTTGTTCAGGGAAAAATCTCACCAGGTAGCTCACATGAAAGCACAGTTCTGTGCACTCTGTCACAGCAGAGATTTTCTGGAAAAAAGAAGTTTTAAGTAATAGTCTAGTTCTGTCAAATTTCACTAAAATCCATAATTATTCGTCTGTGGAAGTTGACAGTTACTCAACAAAGCACTTAGAATTTCTGTGGATTTTGCAGGTTGTTGAACCCTGTGTTAGTTCAGCATCTTGTAAATAAACCCTGGTTTCCAGATTCATTCATCACTTAAACAAAGATCTCTTGTTGTCAGAATGCTGAGCAAATGATCTTTTTCAAGAATTTCTTAACAACACATTCAATTTAAGAGAATTCATATAATCCACCTCTAAATATTCTTATAGAAGTTATTTGCAACATTGAGGTGGGAAAGAGACCAGCAAAATAGAAAACCTGAAAGAGTCAGTTGTGAAACACCACATTCTACCCTGTCTGAGGCTGACAGTGCAGACTGGCTGTGAAAAGAGCGCTCGGGGTTTTCTCTTGTCAGTTAAGCAAGTGGCCTCCTTGGGCTGTAGACTGTGCTTCATCATGCACAGTTAAAACTCATTTCAGTTACACACTTTGTGCTCGTGAGAATACCATGTTGTAACCTGGGATAGTTTATTAAATATTTTATGAAAGTAATTGCTCATGTTATTATGGGAACTCAAAGTTAGGGAGAGTGTTCAATTTTTTTTCTCCTCACTTGAGGACATTTTTTCATTGTTTTTGGGAGAGAGAGACAGAGAGAGATAGAAAGAGACAGGGAGAGAGAGGAGCCTTGATTGGTTGCCTCGCACATGTGCCTGGGATCAAACCTGCAACCTAGGGATGTGTCCTGACCAGGAATTGAATGGCAACCTTACAGTGCATGGGTTGACGCTCCAGCCAACCAAGCCACACTGGCCAGGGTGAGAGAGTTCAAATTTGTTCTAGCCCCTCCCTGTTCCTTACATATTGCCACAGGTGTGGCGGATGGGATCCTCTATGTGGGATCAGTTCAAATTCCAGCTGTGTCACTTGCTAGCTGGTGACTTGGGCATATCACTTAGTTCTTTGATTTGTAGTTTTTCATCTTAAAGGTGTTAAAATAACATAATAATTCACAATACTGCTGAAAGATTTTTAAAAAGATATACATCTACATAATGTCAGTAGTCAACAAAATTGGATCCTAGTCCTCTCAACAGTTTGAGAAAAGTTCTGTTGCTTTATTCTCAAATTCATCATCCCTCATGCCCTGGTCTGGATAACAGGTACCAGTGTTAAATTATCTCTGTATGAATGATACTTTCTGTTTTTCTGGCTGGATCTTGTAAGACACAACAATTTAATCTCCTTGTGAAGAATTATTAGCACAAACTTTTATTTGTATTTGGTTTTATCTTCTAAGTTATTCATAGTATATCACATTCCCTGCTTAGCATAGGTCCATAAGAATTGTAATGAATTAAGTGATTATCCACTTTTACTTTTTTTTAATTTGCACATTAGGAAAAGCTTCATAAATCTAATTTTACTATACTTGAGCTGTGACACATCTAAATTATATTTACAAGTAATTGCACATAGTGAAAAGTGCTTGGACTATTTCAAATTATGTCTATTAAATCACATTCTCATTCTGTTCTCACTTTTTAAAGATTATATTTTAATAGCTTCAGAGCCCTCAAATGCCATAACAAAATAATTATTTTGAATATATTGTGCTTCATGCCTTTTTTCTATTCATGAACCATCTGTGTTATTGAAAAACTTGCAATTAATACTTAGGAGTTAATGAATTACTGGACAGAAAAGTCCTCCGATTTTGACCATTGAAGGGCTGAATTATTTTCCACCAGTGGAAAAGTGGAATACACGTATTTACACGGGTGTCCATTTAGATCCATATTATTTCATGGTCTACTGGACGGGTTGTCATCACTCTTAATTTGGAGACAGTTTTGTTCAACTCTGTGGAGCTGTTGAATGGGAAAGTTACACGTTTAATATTGAGATTAAAGAGAAGGGAGGGGTTATAGAGAGGCTGTTTTCTTTTAGTCAGCATAAGTAATGAGGCACTGCGACACATTGTGATCTCAGTGGCTTGCATACGGAACAACTGGCTTTCTTGCTCACTCCAGTGAAGGTCTCTTCCACTCTGAGATACAGGGATATAGGCTTCATCAAACTTGTGATTTAACCATCTCAGCTTATAGACTTCTGGATCAAGCTGGCAAGGAAAAAGAGAACTGGAGTTTACATTACCTCTGCCCGATTCACTGACTGGCACCCGATATTATTTACCTAATCTAATTGCAAGATAATCTGGCAGGGCACATGGAACGTTAGGTGAATGCTTATTGTGTGCCTCATATCCTCCAAACAGGTGGGGTAGGCATCAGGAGATGAAAGTGTCTCCATATCTTTGCACATCAAGTTTCTCCTTTCTGAAATACCTGGATTTCTTGCCGTACCAAGGCATTCCTGCATAAGTATTATGCTAAGAGATTTGGAACCTACTCTTCTCCTTGAAGCCTTCACCTATACCTTCAAGGGGTATAATTGCTCCTTTCTCTACATTTTTCTATTTTATTTTATATTATGACTATCAATTAAACATTGACTTTGTGGCAGCCTTCAAATATATATTATATATAATATACACACATATAATACATATATAATACATGCATATGTATTATACATACATATGTATTATACATACATATATACATATATAATACATATTATATAATATGTGTTATATAAGTGAGGGTATGGAGAACTGAAAAAAATTAAGTAACTTGTGCCATGATATAGAACTAATAAGTTGCAGAGTGAAGATTGATCAGAGTGACGATTGGTTGAAGCCAAGATCTGTATGATTTCCAAGTAAACACCTTTTATCAATGTGTACCCACCTCCATCATCCATCTAGTGTATACCTTTTCATATAGCAATTAACGAAATGCAACGTAATCATGCATATGGTTTCCCTGAGCTTAATCTTTGAAAGTCCGGAGCCCAGCATGGTTACAGGCTTTCAAACACGTATCTTAATAAATGATGGAACATAATTTAGTAATGCACATGAGAACTCCCAACAGTGCCTTCGTCCTGTTTTCAGTAGATTGCAGTACAGCTTAAGTTAACTCAGAAGTACAAGTAATTATTTTGTTTGGAGTCAATGGCACCCTTCTGACAAGAGCTCAAGGTCATTCGCAACCCTGACTTAGTTCACTCAGGCAGCCTAGGAGAAGTGCCATTGTCTTCTCCACTTGCTTCCTTGCTGTTATTGTTACTTGGATTAGGTTCTTGGGACCACCGTACAAAATACCACAGATGGAGTGGCTTAAAACAATAGTTATTTTTTTCATAGTTTGGGAGGCTAAAGAAAAGCCCCAAATCAAGGTGTCAGTAGGGCACTGCTCTCTGAAATAGAGGAGCGTCCTTCCTAGTGGTGGCCACCAGTCCTTGGTGTTTCTTAACCTGAAGCTGCATCACTCAGCCTCTGTCATCCCATGGTGTCCTCCCTGTGTGCCTCAGTCTTCACATTTTGTTTTCCACTCTTTATAAAGACACTAGTCATATTGGATTAGGGCCTACCCTAATGACTTTATCTTACCTGAATTATATCTGTAAACATCCTATTTCCTAATAAGGTTATAGTCATAGGTGTTAGGGATTAGAACTTCAACATATATGTTTGGAGGATGCAATTCAACCTATAACACTATGATAACATGCTAACTCTGCTGCCTAAGTCTTTGTTTCCTATCAGTATAACAGTTCATTTACATTCAGCTCATTTACGCTTACTTGCTGAGGCTTTTATAAATTATGACACCTTATTCTTTACCTTGGCTCTGGTTTCCTCTCCTTTCCTACTCTGCTGCCTAATCCAGGCCACTGTGGATTCAGGATCCAGGATCCCTGTATGTTTGGAGACCTGGAAAGACCTCCAGTTGCCCAGAGACATCGCCATCTCTCTTCAATGCCTGGCTCTGTGGCTCCCGCATGTTAGTTCCTAGACCTACTAAGCCAAGAGCATGTTCCTTTTATCAGTCCTGCAGTGTGGAGCTGCAGGGGATTTATAGCACACTTTTTTGGCTGGAGGCTGGAAAATATAGACTAATGACAGCTGTAAAAAACACTATTCTCTCTTAGGGATATTCAGTAATATCATGATCAGACTTCCTCTTTTAGTTTTTGTTTAGGTTTATTTTGCACAAAATGATTTATTATTAGATGAGCCTCTGCACCGCTTGAAATGATTACTGACCAAGTTAGATTTAAGGCAGCTTAGCCGAGTCCCCCAGTGAAGTGTGTGAGAGGGTAATATCATTTTTTTAATGAATAAACAAAGCAGTTGTTACAAATTCATTTGCATAAAAATGAGGGCCATTTTTAAAGTTGAAAAAGTGGTTCATTAAAGTGAAACTGCATCAAAAGTGAAAAGCTACATGGGTTCGATATTTAGCATTTCTGGGCTCTATTCTAACTTGCAGCTAATGAATTGTGCCTGCAGCACCCACTGCCTCTCCCCACTGTTCTCCATTCTGCATCCCCTCCTGTTTCTTCAGTAAAGTATTTTGTATTTCTGTCAGTTCTGTAGGATGAATTCCACGTGTCAAAGAGCAAACAGATGTATCAATTAGCATATTTTTATTGTTATTGTTCAGTTTTTGTGTTTAAAGCCTGAAAGATAAAAATAAGGATCTTAATGAGAGGCCCTAGCATAAAAATTAGTGTTGCCAAAGTTTGCTGGTTTCCAAAACCTGAACTTACCTTATGCTCCAGGTGTCACTTGGGCACAGATACTATGCAACAAGGGGAACTCCTTTAAGTATTAAGTGTAGAGTTTGGAAATTTGTTGTTTCAGGTATGCATATTACATGTAAAAAGTGACATAAAAATAATGTTAACTGAGAAAATCTTGAGCTTCTTAATTTAAAAAGATAGTCACAATTTCAAAGAAATCACAAACTTTAATATCTTTCTTTCTTCCAAAAGTCTGAAGAATTGTACAGAACATTTTATATTGCATACATGTTCATTTTTATACGTGTCAAAAGACTCAGTAGAATTTTAAAAAAAATATTCTAAAATATTATTGTAAATTTGGACATTTGTTTTTATAGTTAAGTGAACCCAGAGATTTCTGTTCCTGGTAAAATATAGGGAGCTTTGGGAGGCCATTTTAGGTGAATAATACATGTGTTGTGTCAGCTTGTTGCAAGAAAGTATAACTCCATGGTGGTGTAAATTAGCAGTTTTATACGATGCATCAGATGCTGATCTTGAGAATGGTCTTGGCAGAAATAAGTAAGTGTAAAATGCTGACTTTGGGGGGAAAAGCTTTGCTTTTTCTTTAACCTTTCCTCATGGTGAGTAGCTATAAACTATGATGGAGAGAGATAGACAACAGACACAGACAGACACAGACAGAGAGAGAGAAAAAGCAACGAGTTATTTAGGTTTTATGTTGATTTTTTGTGGGTTGTCAGTAATGTACAAGGAGAATTTTGATAGAATTTTCCCAACTTTTCTTTTTAAAAAGGTATGACAGACGTAACTCTCATAGGGTATAATTTGAATGGTATGATATAGGATAAAAGGAAATATCTAGGTCCACATATCATTAATCTTGTAGTTACTTCAAAACATAAGAAATAATGGAAATACTTGAATAAGCAAATAAGATTTTGCCACTTGATGTAGATGAATTAATTCACTCATGTACTTATTCTTGTATTCATTAAGATATTTATTAGCTACCAATAGTATGGCAGGCACTGTGTTAGAAATTTAAGATTAAAAAACTTTTGTTTTCTTTTTCCTTTTCTGGAATTTTCACTCTAGTAGAGGAGCCTGGCATAACACACAGTTTCAAAATGACAGGAGAAAGAAGTTGTGTAGGAGATTGCCAAAGTTCCCAAAAGAATTCATTTACCATACTGAAAGAAAACATACTCATGGAGACCCTTTTATGGGTAGAACAATGTTAGAATGTTTAATTTTTTAATATTTTCGAAGTTATTTTGAAGGCAGCCAGTGTACAGGCCTACTTTACAATAGGCATGTCAAAGAGAACCATGTGAAGGTGGAAGACCTGGCTGTATTTAATTTCATAGTGGCGTACCTGTCCTGGCCTTGGCTGGGCCCTGGAAAGGAGTCGGAATGTGACACATTCTAGGCCACACTCTCAAACCACTTAAGGTAATGAACCCCAAACTCACAGACTTTGAGCTTCTGGAGAATAGGGATTATCCCCTGCTTTTTTTTTTTTTTTTTAAATTTGCAATGCCCTGCATAGCTTCTGACCCAAAATAAATACTCAGTAACAGCTTGTTAAATAATACCATAGATGCTAGTAATTATAGATATAATAGAAAAATTATATCCCTTAAAGCTCTTACCCGTGAGTTTTTCTTTCATCTCTGCAATTCCATTGCTTATTATGGGTTCTAGAATTACAGCAAGGTTGAGGCTAGGTTGATTAGCAAGTTAGTTACATTTACTTTATTAACATTGTCCGCTTTTAAAATGTGCTGCTATCTCAACTCCTTATCAAGCATCTACATTTGCTGCTTTGGGCTAGGAACTTACCTAAAGAAAAAATACTCAAACATATTCTACTGAGTTGCTTTTATTCTGGGAAGAAGCCAGTTGATTAATTCTTTACTTTAGTATTTATTTTTGTTATTTATGTTTGCTGGTTACATTTAATGCAATATAATTACAAAATAAGGTTGGTAGTATGTACGCTCTATGTTATGTGTGATTATCTTCTTCATCAATTATATGCAAAGCTCACTGTCTGCCTTACATAGGTTTCTTGAAGTATAATAATTGCTCAAAGTAATTCAAGAGCCTCAGTCAAGAGAATTTTTTTTTTTTTTTACAAAGATGTAGTTATTTGGTTTAATTCACAGTAATTGGTTCTTAGGCAGATATTTTTTTAAAATAGTCTATGTAGATTTCTCTTGTGCTTTGCTTTATGTAAAATATTGATCAATAGATTGTTTCTTTGAAAAGGAGACCTAATACCCAATTCTTTGTGAGAAAGACATAAAAATTATTCTATTATTGAGTTCACTTTCTTTATATACAGTATTTCATTTTATTCATAAACATTAATATGTCCTTATTCATAAATATTTATTTATAAATACAGAGAAAATAAAGTCAAAGTTAATGATTTTATACATATTGTATTTTAAGCATCATTGGATTCATTTAGAAACTTTTTACAAACATTATGTTTGAGAACCCTTTAAAACTTTTTTCTTGTATGTTGGCATGATAAAATATATTTGTGAGCAATATTTTAAACACTAGGAGTTTTAAAAATAATAAGATTGACTTTAGAATTTTCAATTTAAATGTAGCTTGAAACAAACAATACTAGTTGAGATAAAATAGAGTGATGATAAAATTTACCATATTTTTTGCAGAGAAAATATACTTTGCAGTGTAGAGGTTTATGTGATACTATCCAAAAAAATCTGTATATAGAAACATTTGAAAATATGTTTCATATTTTTCATATGTTTCAAGATAATTTGTTACACTTACTTCAACTGTGTGGTTCCTATCTTTTGACATTTTTCACCTCCATGTCATACTCTAGAATGAGTATGGAAAGAGCAGGTATTCATACCTAGAGCCTAATTACATCTGACTCATCCTTGCTATTCATTTAGCTGATTTAGTTGTAGAAAGGTTGTAGAAAGGTTTTAGTTGTAGATTTAGTGCCATTCGTGATGGCACTGTTAAAAAGGGGATGGATTTTGCTAGCTGACATTGTGCAAATCTGGTTGATACTTTCTTACATCCGAGGAAAACCTCCATAATGACAATGAAAGTGTTGTGGACTAAGATGAATTTCTGGCAAGGGATCAAAGATACCGATTGTTAGAGTCAGTAGCCCCCACTAACTCCTGTGTCTTACCTCTTCATATTTACAATGGAGAAAAAAAATCTTGATTGAAGAAATACTTTGCACTCTCTGGCATTATACTACTTATAGCTTAAATCAAAGGTGCAAACTCAGAGATTTTTTTACAAGATGATTTATTCTTTTTTTAATTTGCGAAACCTGGAAAAGGGACAACTGGAAGGCTGGGAGTCACTGCAGACACAGTGAAGGAGCTGGCGCAGCACCTGCTGCCCACCTTGTAAAGCAGGGATCCCTGGATTTGCATAAAATGCTTTATGAGTTCCATGGTAACGGTGTTAACTTGAAGTGATAAAACTCTGCCAGTGCTGCTGAGGACAAAGTCATCTTTGTATGCGGAGGTGAGCATGGATTTATGTGAAGTTCAACATCAATCATTGTTCTGTCCATCATGTGGGGAAGAGGCTGTATTTCATCCTTAGCAACAGACCTACGGAAAGAAGAGTGAAGATTAGACAGGGTTGGGGGCTGGGCATTCATTATGTAGAGGAGGCTTTTTCCTCTCGTGGGATGGTTATAAAATGGAATAGGACTCATAAGCAAGATAGTTGGGATAAGGTCATAAATATTTACTATGTTAATAACATTATACTTCTTTGTGATATATTGCCATCTTTGGTGTCTCATGAAATAATTCTAATATACATGCCATTCCCTTGATGACTTATAACTTTCTCAAACTAGTAAAGTTATAGAAATGCAAACTAAAGGAAGAGAACATCAGCCACCACGTGATCAGGGGTTTACAGTAAGCACCTCTATGTCAAATGTGTGCCGATGGGTTTCTACATTTTCCTTACATAAAAACTGAATGGACAAAATAAACTAACAAACAAAACAGAAATAAACTCATAAATACAGAGAACAGACTGACAGCTGTCAGAGGGGAGAGGAGTTGAAGTGGGGTGGCTGGGTGAAACAGGTGAAGGGATTAAGCAAAGAAAAAAAAAACCTCAGACACTGTTTCCTGTGATTGCCAGAGGGAAAGAGTACTAAGGAGAGGTAGAAGAAGGTGAAGGAGGGATAGATGTTGGTGGATGGCGACTTGGGGTAGTAAACACACAGTACAACATAAAGATGATGTATTACAGAATTATACCCCTGAGATCGATTTAATTTTATTAACCAATGTCACCCATAAAAATTCAATAACAATAAAAACCAAAAACTGAAGATATATATGTTCAAATATATCTGTAAATATAAAACATATATAATATGATAATTATATATAATTTCCATAATCTGGGCACCAATTTATTCATTTTTAAAAGAATGAATTAAACTCATGAGTGAATTGCCAGCATTTATTTTCAGAAGAGACTTTTATTGAAATTAATGCAAATACAAAATCTTCATGTAAAACATGCACACAAGTAAAGCTGAGTTCTTTGAATCGTATAGGAAAGCAATGAGGCTTGATTTGTAGCATTAAAGAAATAGGAACAGTAGTCAAAAATTTGACACAAATAAAATACCATGTTACAAGAGTCACACAGGCACACTTTTTTTGTAAGTTCAGGGAATAGAAAGTCCTACATTATATTCAAGATGATATGAAAAGAGTGAAGGATCCCAAATGTACTATGACACTTAATAAAACTTTTATATCAGCTCATCCCCAGAAAGGAATGCAAGAAAGTTAAATTACAGATAAATAATCTTTTGAGGGTAGGTACAAAAATTCTACCTAAAATGCTAATAGATACAATTGTGCGGCATTAGATACATAAGTACACACTAACTAAAGATCAGAAACTTTGATAAATAAAGTGTTGCTGAAAGTTCGAGAATTTGGGAAATGGTAATTATCAATGTGTGTGTATGAATTGGTTAATAACTTCGCAGGAGAATTTGGCAGTATGGATTGCAAGCTCAAATGCATGGTGCACAGACCTACTAACCAGTGCTATTTTACAGATATCCCTACATGTGTGACCTGATATAAGCAAAGATATTCACTGCAATGTTATTGTAGTAGCAAAGAATTGGAAACCATCTAAATATCATTCACTAGCAAAGTTGTCAGGTAAATTATGGAAAATATGTCTAATGGAATCTTATGAGAAAGGTACAGATACCCAGTCAGCTTCAATAAACAATTTAACATCTACATGCCTGCTGGCATACCTTGTAACCTTGGAGTTAAGAACTTTGTTGCCAAGATGAAAAATCATCCAAGCTCAATTGGTGTTAATTAACATGATTAATGTTTTCAATTTATTTTTTACTTAATCTTTATTGTATTTTTCTCCATTATAGGGGGTATAGTCTGCTTATACTCCTTGTTAAAATTTTTAAGTCTGAGATTGAGGCTATATTCATTAGAGCACAATTTTTTCTCCTGTGTTCATCTTTTTTATTTTTTAAATTTTTACTTAAATAGCTGTTTATTTTTACTTCGAACACCAAATGCAGCCACATGTCCACAAATAACCCTACTTAAAGAATAAGATTCTTGGAAGCTCTTATTTAGAAGAACATACTGGGCCCCTTATATTGATTTCCTCTGTAAATAAAACAGACTGTCTTCTGTACAAGAGTGGATCAATCACAGAAATCTTTCAACTGCCTGGCTTTGTGTTGTTAAAAAAAGGTCCCACATTGAAATTGTTCAGTTAGAATTGATCTCTCCCAACTCCATACCTGTATTATAGTGATGTCTTGTACTCATGTTATCATGTAAAAGTGTAGGTTCAAAATCAGTGTGAGCTCTTTCATGGAAAGTGCTTTTTCTTATAATTTTTCAAAGAATAGTAGAAAAGTAAGATTTTATGCAGAGAGATACAGTATCTATCTACCTATATATCTAGGTATGCATATGTGTATCTTGATCTATCAATCTATCATCTATCTAACCATCCATCCATCTATGTATATTTATCTGAATGAAAATTAATTTACTTTTAACATGTAAAAGAAAAGTAGTAGCTTGGAATACAGATTTACCATGAAAATTTTGTTCTATTTCTAACTACATCAACAGTCTTCTCTAGTGCTTGCATTTGTATAATAAATTAAAAAAAAAAAAAAACACTGCCATTTCTTTGTGCATCTATGATGTTCCAGGCACTGAACTGAGAGATTGATATATACAGAGTCTGGCACAAATAACACCCCTTTTTATTACAAAATCATTTATTAAAAAATCATAAGCATGTAATTCTGTAACAAAGCAATATTACACTCAAGCACACCATATGACACTTTAAGTGAAATGATGAAATAAAAACTATAAATTATTACACCCATATTATTCCCCTACCAACCACACTCAAGCATGCCTTACTTCTGCTGGACCCTATATTATGTTATTTAAACCTCATGAGAAAATGCTATGAGATCTTATTATCTTAGTTTGTAGTGGATGAAATAGAAGCTCAAATTTATGCAGCTGTAAGAATTACATCTGAGGTTGAAACCTATTCTTTATGATTAAAAGATTTAGCCACATACTTAAAAAAGAGATCTATGCAATGTCATTGTATTTACTTTATTTATTTTATCTGTGCCACTTTAAAGTACTTTTAATTCTGCTAAGGCAAGTACTAGCTTCCCAGGGTATGAATTGGTGTACATTTTTCATTTAAATATAGCAAGTTTGATGAATTGTTGCTTTCTAGACTTTGAAAGCTTGTTTTCTTGCTATGTCCACAGGTTTTGATGTCAATCACAAACATCTTAAAGACAAAAACTCTTCTATGTTCTCCAGTTAATCAAGTTTTCTGTCCCTAGAAATGCCTGTCCTTACTAAGTTCATTCCACAATCATTGGTAACCAGATGCTATGAAATTGAAGACGAAAGCCTAATTATGAAAAAGGGAAGTGTGCATGCACTTCCCAACTACATATCCAACACAAGTTATATAAACATATTTGCTCCAAAAAAAGTGATGTGTTCATATTTGTTATGGATAAGAATTCTAATGAAGTATCAGTTTTTTTTCACATATCATGAGTCATAAGTCTTATAATTTTATTATTATTTGGAAGACTGGAGTGAAGCTAGTATTGGGCTGGATAAAAATTTGTTTTTTTTTTCCATAACATGGCTCTAGTAGCTATTAGTTGTCTTTAACTTCATTCTAAACAATTTTGCTAGATTGTATTGTGACAGCTGTCATATCAGTGTGCACTTAAAAATAAACATCAAACTGGTGATTTTTTGTACAGCCATTTTAATATTGAAGATGGAAGAAAATAAGCAACATTTCAGCATATTATGCTTTATTATTTCAAGAAAGGTAAAAATGTAACAGAAACAAGAAAGATTTGAGCAGTGTATGGAGAAGGTGTTGTGACTGATTGAATGTGTCATAAATAGCTTATAGTTTTGTGCTGGAGATTTCTCGCTCAATGATGCTCCACAGTTGGGTAGACCAGTTGAAGTTGATAGAGATAGATCAAATTGAGACATTAATTGAGAACAATCAGTGTTACACTACATTGGGGGAGATTGCTGACATACTCAAAATATCCAAATCAATAAAGTTATTGGTGAAAATGAAAAATGTGTCTTTTATTTTACAGAAAAAAACTGACTTTTTGGCCAATTCAATCATTTTTAGAAGGACTGACAAAACAAATGTGTTATTAATAAATGGTAATGTTAAATAATTATTTACTTTATGAAGAATAACTTTAAATGAACTATTTAACAATTTAAAAACATACATATATATGTTTTGTGTGTATAACTGAACTGAATATATATATATATATATATATATACATATATATATATATGAGGTTGGTCCAGAAGGTATCCAGCCATGTAATGCGAAAAATAGAGACATTATTGAAGGAGATACAAGACACAAGAAACATTAAACATAGGACAATGATGCCTGAGTCCCCTTCAAAGTAGACACCTTGGGACCTCACACAGTTCTAACTGCCATCAGCTGCCCCATCTTATTTTCCTGAATCTTGTCAATGGTCTGAAATCTCTTTCCCTTCAAAGGTGATTTTAGTTTTGGGAAAATCCAGAAGTCACAGGGCACCAAATGTGGGCTGTAGGGAGGCTGAGTCACCTGGGCGATTTGATATTTTACCAAAGAACTCTGCATGAGACATGATGGGTGAGCAGGAATATTGTCATGATGAAGCTGCCAATCACCAGTTGCCCATAGCTGTGGCCCTCTGAATCGCCTGAATAGTTGTGTGGAGGAATGTTCAAGCTTAACACAAAATCTGATGCAGTCTCATGGCTCTACTTGCTCAGTCATTTTGAATGTGACAGACATCCAATATTATGTCTATCTCCTCTGCTGACTAGTACAGTGATTTCATGCATGTTCATCAATGATTTCATCATTGTTCACACATGTCCATTCCAGGCCACTCTCCTTGGCTGCCAGATTACACTGATGTTATACACACTGTTCTTGTTATATTAACAATGGCTGGGCTTTTTCCAGACTGACCTCACATTTATATATGTATATATATATTTACAAGACTATAATTTGTTTGTGGTAGGCTTTTGAGGTTAATCTCTTCTCATTTACATTTTTTAGATATGACTACTATTATATTTATTGGAACTAGAGAAAATAAACTTCTAGTTACAATGATGATTAATTTATCCTCTAAGCTAACTTTTTCTTTTTGGGACTTTTTGTTTTGGAATTTCAATCTTTAGTCAACATCGGGAAATGGGAAAATTTAAGAAAAGTAAGTAACAGAGCTAATAGTCATAGCAGGACATTATAAAATATGTGAAACCTGTAATGCACAAGATTTTTCTAATGTGCTTCCTTTTTATATTTAAAAATTTTAATTGAGATATAATTGACATATAATATTATATTAGCAAACAGCATAATTATTTGATATTTTCATATACTGTGAAATGATCACCACAGTAAGCATAGTTAACATATGTCACCATACATAGTTGCAATTTTTTTCTTGTGATGAGAGCTTTTGAGATCTCTCTTAGCAACTTTATTTATTTGTTTGAAACTTGCTTTATATTTTTAATTTTTTATTGTCATTCTATTATAGTTGTCCCAATTTTCCCCCTTTGCCCTCCTCCACCCAGTCCAAATGTGTTTCTAATGCAATTGTCTGTTTAATTCTTGTGTGCTTCTCCAGAAGTATCCATTTCTAACTGAAAATTTTTAAAAATTTATGCTTGCAAGAATGATAATATTTCTTAAAATTTTAGTTGATTCAGCGCTTAGGAAGATAATTACCTTCCAAATCTAATTTAGATATTATGTCCTCCTTCATTGTAATAGGTTCCAATTGTTAAGATGTTAAGGTTCTATCATTAGGACTGCGATTATTTGTTATGGGAACATTTCACTTTTAATTCATTTATAATTACAATATATTAAAATAATTTTACACAGTTTTGCCTGCATACACATTTTTAAAAGCAGGCTTTCAAAAGCAAATCTTCTTCTATTAATGAAGGTTACTGGATAAGTTATCTCCTCCAATATCCACAATAATGCTGCAAGGCAGATAATTTAATTAATCCATTTATTCACTTAATGTAAATCAGTGCCATCTCTATGCCTTCATGAAATGTGCTAAGCAGTTAGTTGCCTACTCATCTACTCTCTTTTTTTATGTGTTTAGCTTTTTTATTTTTTAAAGAAAAAATAATATGATTTATTAAACTTTAGCAGTATACTATTGTTTGCCCTACATTCATCTTTTACTGTTGTTTGCGTACAACTGTCTCCATTTAGACGTTTACACCCCTTGACTCAGGGTTCAGCCATGCACTTTTCATTTAGAGCCCAGGTCTCAACAGACCACGTGTATTTCTGCTTATGTTCTTGTTCCTCCCCATCGCTGTAAGGGCATGCCTGGGCTAGGCATGGCACCATGTGAGACAAAGGGAACAAGAGTCACTTCCAGCTAACCACAGATACGTGAGTGAACCCACAGCCCAAGCTACCCTCAGACAGCCTGCAGACTCTGAATCATAATGAATGACTGTGGTTTTAAGACACCTGTTTTGGGATGCTTTGCTACACGGTAAAACTAACTAATAACACCCATGAAGTAGAGTCAGGATGAACACTGTGGGAGAAGTATCCTGTGTGAAAAGTCTATGGTGGGATATAGTAGGGTATCTGAGAGGATAGGGCAGAGTAGGCTGCAATGCAAAATACCTTGAAAACTGAGACGTGGAGTGTAAATGCCATCAGGCAGTATGCAAAAGAAAATGATGGACATTTTCTGTATAATTACTTTGGTCAGGCTCTGTGTTGCAACTTAGTTTGAATCGCTCATATCACTAAAATCAATGTTACTATAATCAGTTTTGACTGAAGCAATCTAAATATCAAAAGGTCTACCCAACCACTACCACAGTGAATATTTAGCATATGTGGACTTGGGAAGTTTGCAGCTTAAACTTTTTCTGCCTGTATCATGCAGCTGACTTCAGTTGTCTTTTTGCCAGGAGCAGGTTAATAAGGGCCCTGCTGATTTTACAGTTAAAAAATTTTACTGCGTAGATACCATGAGTATTGCACAGGTCAGACTTTTCTACAAACCAGAATTCTCACATTTTATGAAATTCTGGAATTAGGCTGCATGCGTGATGAATTTATAGCTCTAGTGAATTGATTGGAAAAACAACATAGAAGGCGGTGGTGTTAGCACTGGTAGTTAGCTGCATATTAATAAAAGGGAAGGGAGCAAAACTCAATAAGCTTAATTAGGTTGGAAGCTATAGCTTCATACACTCCAGGGGACTGCTGCATCCTTCGCCCTCGGGAGCTAATCCCCAAAGCAGGCAGGAAGGATGTTACTGGTCACTAGCTGGGATTACTGAGGAGGAATAAACAATAAAGGGGAAATTCCTCTTTTGGGTACATGGGCAGTAGAAGCCAAGATAGCAAGGAGGGGGCAGGTCTTCCTTCTACGAGGCATGTGCAGTAGGAGCTGAGATGGTGACCATAAAGGGGAGGTCTCTAGTGTGGGAAAAGGATCAGATTAAATGAGAGACACAGAACCCCAGAAGACCTAGGAAATGGATTGGTTATGGGGAGGGCCCAGCACAAGTCCATGAAGGACTGAGAGATTGATTCATTAATTTGAAAAAAGGCCAGCTCCTTTCCAAGCCGAGGGTAACACAATCAGTGCTTAACAAAGGCCTTTGGTGCAGTCACACGGGTTTGCCACAGGGGCAGGCAGCCATGCAAGCTCTGAGCGTGGGCTCCAAGCATGAGCCTGGGCACAGTAACACAGTGCCAACCAGAGCGCAGCCAGGAATCAAGACTATACTGGCTGGGTGGGGACAGAGACTGAGCTGGACTAAACATTCTCAGTGCCTGAACCAATGACACAGGATTTCTGGACCATGGCCTTTCTCCTGGGCTCGGTGAAGACAAGGCTGGACTTATTCCACAGTAGAGTACACGGGTGAGACACTGGGTCCTGGGGGGTAACCTTTTATTTCTATTCCAGTCATCTTACAACTATACCTCATCCTCCCATTTGTGGGTCCCCAGAAATGCTTTTCTTGAGACTCCATGGGAGGACTTCATTTGCACTGGCAACAGTGTTAGCTGCATATGGTAAAGTACTGCAGGAATGTGATGAGTTCAGGCAAAGATTAACTTAATGGCAAGCAGAAATAAAAGGAACAGAGAAATTCAAAGACTCCATGGACTTGCAGTGTAGCACAAGACATATACTTAGGAGTTTTGCCTCTTAGGAGACTTTTGGTAATGTTCAGAGACATTTTTGTTAGACAACTTGGTGGTGGGGCGGAGGGTTAGTCCGCCCCACAGCAGAGAATTCCTTCACAGCAGAGAATTCCTTGTCCAGTTCAAAATGTCAGTAGTTTGTCATTTAAGCAACCCTGCCCTGGATGTATAAAGTACTATTATGATATATTTTGTGATGGAGGTTTGAATCAGAGATGCTGTTTAAGTTACCTAATATTGTATATTAAAAGGAGAGATTTGAACCCAGGTGTGACTGCTGCCTGGTGACCATTGTTTATCCCTCCTAAACAGCACAGGGAGAATGTCTTAAAGTTGCTGCTATTTCTACTCCCTTTGTCACTTCCTTGTGTTTTGGAATTCCACAATAGGCATACCAGTTCTCTCTTGGCTAGCCACAAGAGGGCATCCTTAAAATTCTGAAAAAGCTAACAAATTTAACAGTGGGAAGTAATCTAAGATTTTTTCTTTACACAGTTGTTTTCAAACTGAGGGTAATGATCTATTGTGGATCAGGAAATCCATTTATATATACATATGTAAAAATTTATATTCATATAAATTTACACACACACACACACACATCTGAAACTGTGTCATGATATAAAATTATATCTCATCACCGGGTCACTTGAAAGTAATATGAAGTCCACTTTAAAAGAGCATGTATCACGATCATACCATTGCCTGATTTGAAAAAGAACAAGGGAACAGAAGTGGAGTGAGCTTCTTAGAAAAATAGAGTGTGGAATGGAAATTTGGTCAATAATTAGGTACTTCAAGGGGGGAGAATATACTAGAAAAAAAATAAAACAGAATCCGTGAACATTCTCTAGAGTAATATTCTCTGTAACAGTCTAGGAGGAGTTGACTGGTGTTCTTTGACCTTGGGGAAATGTCCATTCTAAGTGTGGGTGCACCAAAGAATCTTCTGAATAAAAAATCCGCCTGTTCAACTATCTTCCTCTTAAGAAGGGGCATCCTGTATGAGAGATGCAAAGATGCCCACTGTTACAAAAGCATATGTCACCTTACAAATGTAAAAATGTCGGGTCCAGTTTCATCTGTCTCTCACCTCTGTGATTAGTTTGCGAAAGTCAGCTACCAAGATTAGAAGGTCTCTGAGGGAATAAGAACATCCTATCCTCTGGGCGGGAGAGACTCTTTCAGGTTTTATTTCACCGTAATCAGCAGGTTCTGCCTTTAAATCACACTGGCATTTCCTGTTCCTCAGCTGAGGTAACGCTGCTGGGCTGCAGCTAAATGCTACAAGACAAGCTACGTGGCACAAGTGTAGACATACTTCTTAAAAAGAAGATAATAGGATCAGAAGAAAACCAGCCTTCATACAGACATACATTTCAGCAAAAATCACATGCTAACAATTGTGAGGTATAGTAACACATAACAGACACCTCACAGCCTCCGGGTATGTAACAGTCTCCCGCCAGGGGGTAAAAATTCACCGAATCCTGACGGATGCACTCAGATAGTAAACTAGCGATGGTGTTTCACAACAAAGTGCCTCGCTTGATGTACACATAGCTTTAGCGTGTTTTAATTACACAGTGCAGTGCCGTAGTGTTATCTGCTATAGTCACCATGGTAGTCACAGCAAGACCCTCCGCCCTTATTCATTGTATCACAGATTTTCTACCCTTTCTGTACTTTAACACGTCTCTCCCTATCTCCTTCACTTTTCGAAGCCTGGCAACCAGTTTTCTACTTTCCATTTTTTCCAATTCAACATTTTTTTCTTTGTTTAGAATCCACATAAAAGTGATGCATACAGTATTTGTGTTTCTCTGGCTTATTTCATTTAGGATAATGCTCCCACAATTTCATCCATGTTGTCACAAATGGCAGGATTTTTTTCTTTTTTCAGTGTGAAATTATATATGTGTACCTATGTGTGTATATAAATATATTATATTATATATGTGTGTGTATATATATGTATATATATATATTTAGATTCTGAATTTGATCACACCTGCAATCACATCTAGATAATATTTTCTGTATCTATTCATCCATCAGTGGACACAGGTAATTTCTAACACTTTGGCTATTTAGAATGATGATTCAAACCATATGGGAGTGCAGATATCTCTTCAAGATAATGATTTCCTTTGGACTTATACTCAGAGGTAGAGTGTAGGCTTATATGGTAGTTCTATTTTTTTAATTTTATTTTATTGATTATGCTATAACAGTTGTCCCATTTTCCCCCCATCATTCCCCTCCACCCTGCACACCCCCTCCCACCCACATTCCCCCCATTTAGTTCATGTCCATGTGTCATAAATTCTTTAGCTTCTACCTTTCCCACACTATTCTTGCCCTCCCCCTGTCTATTTTCTACCTACCATCTATGCTTCTTATTCTCTGTACCTTTTCTGCCTCTCTCCTCCTCCCACTCCCCTGTTGCTAACCCTCCATGTGATCTCCATTTCTGTGGTTCTGCTCCTGTTCTAGATGTCTGCTTAGTTTGCTTTTGTTTTTGTTTTAGGTGTGGTTGTTAATACTA